>JAYMTF010006528.1:0-10156 GCA_036897485.1 Pelargonium nanum
TTGCACCCACATTGTTGTCTCATTCAGTCCCACATTTGCCGGGATGTCCCCTGGCTTTAGCAGCCGACACAGAAGCACATGGTAATTGAAGGTCCATGGACCTCCTGTCACCACCCTCGCTGCATCTTTCTCACAATAGAATTCAAAAATAAATCTCTGCTCCATATTACTCATCCGATCATCCGCCACCTCCATAGTTCTCATTTTCGCCGCCGGTTTCCAAACCGATGCCATCATATTTTGCATGGCATCAAAATTAATCACTGCTTGTGTCAAGAATCTGCCCACCACCCGCCAAACCCTTCCCTCCTCCGCCGCCTGACCCTCCTTACCCACCTCGACCTCCAACCCTCCTTCCTCCTCTCCTTCCAAAGCCAACATGCCGAACTCCTTGTCAATCTCAGAACTCATTTCCTATCCTTCTCCGTCCTACCGGTCGCGTCCCCAGCACCTTCGATCCGACTAGTCGAAGCCCTCCCTTACCGGCGTCGTCGCCTTGCTGAAGATGAAGTACCAACCGCCGCGCCGCCTTGCAGAAGATGGAACTCTAGCCGCCTACAACACTGGAAATAACCAGAAACCCTAAACTAGCATTTCGCTAGACAGCCGCTTAATTTTGCAGTCCATGTATTTTATGCGCTGTTAAATATGTGAAACTCACGCGAGTTATTTATGAATGACTTTTATTACATGTAATAAAATTATTTGCGTCAATTAATTCTTTCTCATTGATAACACCAAAATGATTAATTAAATGATGAATATTTTATTCTGGATTAGCTTATGTCGCAAGTTTGGGGCACAAAGGAATCTACATAAGTTGCTAATTGATGTTTTTGGATGTACATGGTTGAGTGCACTTATTAATAATTAAGATTTTTGTTTGGCATAAAACTTTACTAATTATGGCAAGTTCACGTCATTAATTAATTTAATTAGATTTTGCTTGCAACTATATATAATTCATCCTTGATTAAAAAAACAACCATTTATGCTCCCAGAATCTTGTATGACTTATCAATTTAGCCATAAACTGCATAAAAGTAATGGTTACAAATCTAAACATTTTAATTTAAAATACATAAAAGTAATATTGGTTACAAATCTAAACATTCTTATCCATATTTCGGCTAAGAGGCAAAAAAGTTCATAATGTCACACCATATGTATAAATATATTTTTACTTATATTAATTTCAGTATTTGGTTTAGCGTTTGAATTAAAATTAAATGTTAATATATCTATTTATAATATAACGAGTCTCGTGAAATGCAACTACGTTAAAGTTGTCGTTTTGTGGTTCTTCATATCTTAAATGTGGATTGATTTGAATATTGTAGTATGACTTAAAATAGTTTTGTTATGTGTTGATTGTTTGTCCGCTTTGAATACCTCATAATTAAGACAAATAAACCTATAAATTATAACCAAGGCGGGTTGGACCAAACGGTTTAAGCGCTTCAGACTCTCTTTGAGGTCTCGAGTTTAATTTTCTCTGCTGACGGTATGAGATGAATTATTTGAGTTTGTGAAAGAGAGCTATTGTACTGTGTAGTTTTATAATAAAAAAACTATAAATTATAAGTGAGTTGCTGGCTTGAAACTCATGTGAGATACCATAGTTCAAAAATAATTGGTCTCTCACTATCAGGAATTGGTCATGATAATTTATACTATTAATACTCTTTATTTGGTCAAATTTCTCCACATAATTAATCACTACAATACAAAAATATAGCTAGCAATATATATGTTGCATATCTTACTTGATGAATATATAATATTTGACAAAACATTTTGTGGCTAACATTGAATGACTGATTGGTCACTTAAATAAGCAACCATAATTTTGTTGTCACTGAGGGAGACACTTCAACTTTATTTATATATATTTTGAGGAACTTTTCAGTGCAAGTTCTAATATTAAATTTTAGTGTAGTAATGAACATGCATGAACTTGCATGACCAATCTCAACTTTAAAATATGTGTAATAATGGAGTTATGTATATAAATATATCCATCTACATAATCTAGCTTGAGAATGGAGAATGATAATCCAATACCTTCTTCATGTTAAGTTTATATATAGTTTTTGAAGTCATTTATGCAATAGTTATATGTATATATATTTGCAAAAATAACTTATGTGATAAAATATCAATATTTATATATTTAATTTTTGACCTTAAACAACTTTTTTTCATGTTTTTCAGTCTAAAGTCAAAAATATCGAATAATTCTCGCTAAGTTCAAAGTGACATGTGAAACGAGATCATATATTTTTTCCGAAATCAAATAATAGAAAAAAAAATCACTTTTTTGTAATTAATTAAAATGGCTTGTATGGTTATATCAAAAATTAAAATGGCTTGTATGGTTTCAAAAAAGAAATGGCTTATATTATTTCATTACTTTATTTCCACTATAATAAGTTATATCAATATGTTAGACTCAAAATGTCAAACATAACTAGCTACATAAATCAAGTTATCAAATCACATAAGAAAAGAAAGATGTGATTCTTTTTCTCTATGCTAGAAAATCAAACTTGAAAATGGATCAAATTCAAGTGTTTGAATAAGTGGAGCCAATATCATATGATCATATCACTAGGAGTCAAGCACAGAGGTGGTCATCTCTCTATCACCTATTTGTACATCATCTGAACTTCTAATATTATAATATATTTGAGTTATTTGATACAATGTATTTTGTTTCAATTATGTTCTTTATGTAACATTTCATTAATGCATTTCTTGACCATCCTAAATTTATTACATGTAGATATGATTGAATATGACAGATAATTTATTATTAATGGACATCGATAAAACTATATTATTTATTTGGGCAATTACGCAAAAGCCCACAAACACAAAACTATCAAATTAATATTTTATTGCATTTTATTACCCTATAGCTTATAGTAAGTTTTTGTTAGTTGATATTAACAACAACAAAAAAAGGTACACTCTCTCGTCACGTGAAAAAATGTGAGTTGACGATTTACAATACAAAAGATAATGAATAGTAATTATATTTCAGACATTTAAATGAATATAGAGTACATTTAAAAAAAAGTCGAATATCGAATATATTAATCTCTAAATTGGGATATGAATTTAAGAATCTGTTGAAACTTAATATTCATGTGATTGATTGATCCCCAACCATTATAGACAGTTTATGTGTCTATTAGTTGAGTTTAGATCTTATCATATCATATCAATATATATATCATAACCAGCCAGAGATCCAGAAAAAATCAAAAGGAAGAAAATATTAATACTTTTTTGGCTGAGTTGACAGTTGTCTCCAAAATATATGAACTCTCCTTTAATTTCTTGTTCAATAATTTGGTATTGAACAACTTCACATCAATATATAGAGTAAAATGTATATCAGTTACATTAGTGCAACTGATATAAAATTATATCAGTTAACTGATGTACATATTACTCTATATATATATATATATAAAATTGGGAAATAAATAATTCAAAAACATATAGTCTTGAAACTGTTGTGATCACAAATTGGTAGATTCAAATATTCAATTACAAAATGATATTGTGCAACAAACTAATTTCTTGAGAAAGTGTCAAGTTTTACTGCACATGCCATAATGTGAAACATGTGTGCTTCTAGACTTTTACTCATGTTGATGTGTAATATGGGAACCAATAGCATTCACATTGATGTTAATAGATTTGGTTGAGTTCAATGTTTAAGTCGGACGGACCAACAAATTTGTCAATGAGTTGAAATATATAACACTTCATTATATTAAATAAAAACGATATTTTTAATAATTATATATTTGTATGCACTAGTGAATATTGTAACGAGATATATAGTTTGGTTGGAGTTGTATGGTGGAAATAAATTAATTTGTGAAGTTCATTTAAGCTCTCTATTGTATCTTTTCGCGCTGTTCACCCGCAAATTTATAATGGAAATGAACTTTCTACTTTCTCCTATCGGTGCATCTGTAGAATTAAATACGATAATGGGTTGAACTCTCCATCTTTCTCTCATCAGTCCAATTGAAAAGTCGTATCGGACTTGCACGTGAGGAAGCGTGTTTGATCATAATAATAAAATATAAACGAAACTTCAATTATTAGTATAACCTTTTTAATTGAGTTGATTCTCTAGCATCCATTAGTTGTAACATGGTTGCATCTCTCTCTACATCAAGCAAAAAAACACTACGTCTGTGTGCATGTGTCGTGTGCATGTGTCGTATTTTCACATTTTGTTCTAGTTTGGTGTGGGTACTTCTAGTCATCTTTTATGCACTAAATTCTTTTTTGAATAAACTGAATGTCAATCCATAACATGTTCTTAAAACATATAAATTAAGCTAGGCCAGTGGAGTTGCTGGCTTAGAGATGACAATTCGTAGCCGATGGAGAGGGCATCCGAAAACCGAACCGACTTTGATCAAATTCGAAGAACTTTCATGCCAAATTTGAGTTATACTTCATCGATCCGAACCAGACCCGAAATCCGATTATGTGGACCATGCATGCGCATACGCATGCAATACTCAAATGACAGAAATAGCCTTAACGTGACTGTAACAAAGTCTGCAAGACGTCACTAATGGCACTTGCGTGGCGACCATAAGGTGGCTAAGCTTTGGCCACATCTATATATAATAATCTATTAAATATTTAACGTACCCAAATAGTAAACAAAATGGCTACAAGAAAACGATTTGTTAATGTGATTTGAGACACATCACTAGCTGCTATAACCTCATCATCGTCCCCGTCATCTGACGGAGACCCTCCGATCAACCCCAAGACTTGGGGTTTTGGAACTTCTATATTCCTAAAATACCCCTATCTTCTTGAACAGCATCTAGAAAATATAGTGGTCCTCAAGTGCTAGCAGCTTTGGTAACTCTACACAAGAATGTGAAAGGAAGTGCTTGGAAGGAACTAGAAAGAGCAAACAAATTGTTCTATAAAAACATATCCATTGCGTACGTGAATGACCCCCATCCACTCACTCATTCATCCATATTTATGTTGTTATAGGTTTGGGACAACCTCGTTGTTCTCGATCGAACCACTCGTGTCTCTCTACTCTTACTTGCTTCCAGGGTCATCTCAATCATTTTAGAGGCGATGTATTTGAATAAAAATTCAAATTCTAAAAAAAAAATTAAATGACAATTTTTTGTGTGTAATTA
This sequence comes from Pelargonium nanum, assembly GCA_036897485.1. Taxonomy (NCBI): domain Eukaryota; kingdom Viridiplantae; phylum Streptophyta; class Magnoliopsida; order Geraniales; family Geraniaceae; genus Pelargonium; species Pelargonium nanum. The sequence continues at coordinate 5,205 of JAYMTF010006528.1, forward strand.
AATTTAGATTTGATTACACCTTCAAAAAAAAATTTAGATTTGATTACCTAAAATGATAACAAGTTCACCAATGATGAGCACATGCTTCGACTATTTTAATTTGGTCAAATCTGCGGTTTTGAAACAATGTCGTTTTGTATTTCTTCTTCTCCACGTGTTAAGGAAGTTGGTGAGTCAGTTTGGTGTCAAGATCGGGACAGAGCTCCAAGTCAATAATCTAAGACATGTCACATGCTAAGATTAACGCACCGTCAAGTGAAAATCTTGAAGTGTGTTCGAGGCGGTCGCCCACGGTGTGAGAATCGGAATTTTCAAACAAATATGAATGTAAGCTTTGAATATTCGAAGATCTTCGAAAATATCGACGAACACGACGAACACTTGAGAGATGTGAACGTTTGCAAGAATGAAATTTTTTCAACCCTTTTACCTTTGGTGAAGGCCTTTATTTATAAGCTTCCAAGGCGTGGCAATATGTGATTGGTTGATAATTGTGGTGGGGCCCGCATGTGGGTTTGATTCTCTTCTCTCGAGCTCGATTTTTTCATCCTCTAAGATCCTTTCAAGCTCTGCGGACGGAGTGAATGTTTAATCTCTCTATCCTTGGGGAGATGAAGTCGCTATTGTTTTCTCTAGCTTTGGTCGCGATCCTTTTTTCTCGGAATTAATCTCTCTGTTCTCCTTGAAACCTCCAAGTTCAAATGGTGAAGTAGAGTGTCAAATTATCACACTTGAGGTAATGAGGTGATACTTGCGTATTTGAGTGTCATATCCAGTTGTTATTCACAACTTTTAACCGATAGTTGAGATAGGTTTTTCAAGGAGACGAGTTGGCTGAGAAGGAGTCATAGATTTATGGGTGGCTGAATAGATGACTCGGCGGACGAGAAAATTCTATGTATGAAGAAATGTCACAACATAGCTAAGTACCGTCGCGACTTGGCTTGCGCGGTCGCTTTCGCATAGACGCCTGAGCGAACATGCACTTGCGTGGACGTGCATTTTCATGAAGCATGTGCGTTGATAAAGCGTGACCCGTCTATTTGACCAAGGTTTGTTGACTTGACAAGGGATTTGTCTTGAACACGTGCAATATCCTCATTGGTGTACTTGTTTATGACCTTTTGGGTATCATCAGTACATATACCTTGCGATACTTAAAACATAAAACTGTGTATAACATAAAAATAATGTGATAAATAAGGTATAAAGTAGGGTCAGTTGTAAAAGAAGTAAAACTAGTAGTGATTAGGTGTCTATACAGTAAGTGTTTAAATTGTTTAAGAGTTCAAAAAGAAAAGAGCATCAGGTAAATACCAACTATCGTCGGAGTAATTGGCTTAAGATGTTTTCTCCTCCAGAGGTCTCGGGTTCGAGACTTGGTTGGTACGCTTGCTTATAAAAAAAAAGAGCATCAAGTAAATAGTCATTATGTCTCAAAATACGTGTTTTGTTTGAGTTGATTTTGCTTAATTTTTTTACAAAGTTAATTATGCATAGATTATCAATAATATTCATATGATAGATTAGTTAGTACCACTCTGTTAGGACACATGTCCATGGGATATTGAACGTGTACTCAATTTTCTAAACTACATTTCACCAATGAAAATAGGCGTTCTCATATTGCATAACTGAATCGATCAACAATGACGGAACTATCTGCATTTATTAAAGAGCAAATCAATTTTTTTTTTCACAATTAGATCGCTAATAGTCACAATAAAATTGGTTATCAATTTGATTTCTTACCTATCATAATTCATTGGTGTTATCAAATTCATTGTTATACAACAATTCAGAGTTCAGACGCAACCATATAAATTAAAATCATGATTATCATATAATAATATTTAATTCATCTTATTTGTTATGTTTTCATTTTAGTAAGTAACTAGTTGCACAAATTATCAATAAAATCCTCAACTCATGTTTAAGCTAAGTGAATTTGTTACCACACATGCAAAACGTAAATGGACATGAAAGTTTAACAACTTCTCCTAATTACTTTTGTAAAAGTAAAAAATAGAGGGCAAATAGAGTATTAATTTATAAACAACTCTATCTAACATAAGTCAATTGGCTCTTTTTAAGTTGCATACAAGTTAAAAAGTGAGAATATAGTACCCCCAACTTTTTTTGATCTATCTTATGAGTTACTTTCAAGTACAAACTAGCTTAAAAGCTATTACGAATTTCCCGAAAAGATAACTTTAAATTTGAGACTAGTTCTGTGTTTACAAGTTAATTTGACAAGGGTAGATTTGTCCAATGAAGAAGACACATGTAGGTAGGTTGATGCCAAATAAACAAATAGGAACTACCAAAACTCATTGACCATATATCCATCATTTTCCCTTACCTCTATTGCCTTCTTTGTCTTGCTACTTATATATACATATGCATCTTTAGTCTCTACACAAAACCTAACATACTTGGTTTCAAATTTAGTTTCTTCTCTCTCTATTATGGGAAAAACTAGTTGTTGCGACGAGAACGGCTTGAAGAAGGGTCCATGGACAACTGAGGAAGACCAAAAACTCACCGATTATATCCATAAACACGGCCATGGAAAATGGCGAACACTTCCAAAAAATGCCGGTAAGTACATTCATACTACATTTATGTAAGTACAAGAACAAAATGATAATATTTCATGTTTGAATTATAATCTTTCGGTTATGATAATGAGTTCAGAACACGTTGCATTCTTGATTGTAATTCTCATTCTCGATGCAATATTTTGCGTTTCATTTTAATTCTGCAACGATTTAAGAAATCTTTTATGTGAATATAGGGCTAAAGAGGTGCGGGAAGAGTTGTAGGCTTCGTTGGACAAACTACTTGAGACCAGACATTAAAAGAGGAAAGTTCTCGTTGGAAGAGGAAGATGCTATAATTCAATTACACAAAGTATTGGGCAATAAGTGAGTCCAATAATGCATTTCTTAAATACACATATTTTTCTTGTCCACACTTGCTAAACAAAATAATGCATAACATAAATGTTTTACCTATTCGGAATATAAGTTTGGGATATAGTCTCAACTAATAACTCGGCAAAAGAATTGCAAACTGTTTTTAATTATAATCGAAACAATCAAATAATTTTTAGTACATCTGACGAGTTTACTTATATGCATGATTAGACATTTTTTAATAATGTATTGAGCAAACTATCAATAAATATACTTCACCTACCCCATGGACTTCTTGCTTTGGATATTCGTACGACCCTATATCGTCAACATCAATTAGTACAATAACGAATTAATTTCAAAACATAATTTCTTGTAGTAAATTACTATGTGCTAATTTAATTTTGTTCCTTTCTTTGACTTCATTTCTATTTTCTTGTGTTCACTCCTAGATGGTCTGCTATAGCTGCTCGTTTGCCCGGAAGAACAGATAACGAAATCAAAAACTTCTGGAACACGCACATCAAGAAAAGACTATTAACAATGGGAATCGATCCGGTCACCCATTTGCCACGAATCGGTTTCCTTGAACTCGCATCCTTGCTCTCCTCGTCACTCTACAGTACTTCTCAACACCTTAATATTAATAAAAATACCATTGTAGAGTCTGAAAAGAGCGAACTGATCAACGTGAGTCCACATACTAATTACAATAATTATTCGCTAGGGTTTGGACCGATAGCGAACCAAAACCTCCTCAACTTAGTCACATCTCTCTTATCATCATCTTCACTACACAAGAACCCTATTCTTGCTCCACAAGGTCTTCAAGAAAACCACCAAATGTTCCCGGAAAATCAAGAAACGATGGCTCTTCCGAACACAAGTTTGTGGCAAAACAGTAATTATGGTGAGGTTTACAGTTTGGGATACGAGAATGGTAATGAATATTGTGATTCCATGGTTGAAAACCAGACAGAGTTCATGTCCGATAATGGTTTTGGTTTGGTGTTATCGTCAACAGCTCCTAATTATTCCTCAGCTGGCCAAACATCGTTGAATAATGATTCGTCGTCTTCTTCGATGAATGTCAATGGTGGGATTGAAGATGTGATTCGTCTGTGTAACTATTAATTTCGTACCAAATAAAAAAAAAATGTAAGAAAAAGTAGGCTTTGACATATGTGGTCAAGGAATTATAAAGGAACTATGTTGATCACTTGATAAAAATTTGTAACTCTATATTAAATTTATAGGTTTGACTGTTGGAGCAAATATTTACAAATAAATATTATTGACATGTTGAATCATTCAATTTTATGTTTGCTTTTTAGCAGTGGTTAAACAAATCAATCTAATATATAGTAAGAGCATGAAATTATATGCAGGTTTCTGTAATAAAACTCAATTTTTTTCTGGTGCAAATAATGTGTTGGTTTTTGGTGTGAGAGGATCAAGCCCAGTTAGGAATTAAATAACAATACATGATTGGGCTAATGTGAAGCCTACAAATCGAAATACAGCCTAATGGGCCCAAAAATGCACTCTCAGGGTATCTTGATAAGTTGACATAACTTATTTTTTATTTATTTTTTTAAATCATATTATTAATAGATTAAATCACCGGGGTTTGTGACTCTCTTTCTCTCTGCCGTTTTGAGAGTCGAATGAGGTTTTTGTTTGGCTACGGCTGCTCTTGATTTCAAAGCGGCGGCAGTTTCTTGATTTTGCATATAACAAATTGCGGTCATTCTCGTTCTGATAGCGAGTCTTGCTTTCATAGCGAGTTAGAGTTTTGTTAGATTTTTCAGATTTGCGGCGTAGCTTCGCGGTATATTTTTTGGTTGGCGTTCGGGGCAACAAGAGACGATTGCAGAGAAGGTGCTTTGGAAGGTGGTGATCTGGTTAGAGTCATTGCATCAGACTTCAAGTTTGTTGTCGGATCAGATGACATACACGATGGTGACGAGAGGTGGTTAACAGAGCACTCCACGTGGTCGGCTTAAACTTCAAGTGCAATCGTTGTCAGTTGTT
>JAYMTF010006529.1:0-10156 GCA_036897485.1 Pelargonium nanum
GTTTGCTTTATGTCCTATTTTACTAGATGATTTGTTAGCTTTGGATTCGTCTAATAATAAACCGTACAATTCCTGTCAAAAAATAAAAATAAAATAAAACTAAAAATGTGGAAGAAAGTTTATTTTGTTTGACTTTTGCTTCTCAATTTAGTTTTTATTGGTTTAAATAATGTATTACGAGATAAACCAACACAAATCCACTGTAGCACTACTGGCAATTCCTGAATGACATTGGAATCCGGGTTCAAATCCCGGCAGTGGAATTAATTTTTTTTTTTTCACCTATACCTCACTTTTGTGCCTAATGATCATAATTTTACTAAGCTGAATTAGCCTCCAAAAGAGGAGCCACAAGTTCGGAGTAGACCAATCCATTCTACATTGCCTAAAACAAAACTTGAAGACCAACAAGTCATTTTAGAAACTTCTTATAATGCTACCCAAAAATTTACAAATTAAATAAGTCGATTATCGGGATGATACATGTCACTGCGGTGCCATCTTGACACATGGAGATCTCAAGTATGGAGTTCAGCAAAAGGCAAATAGGCACATCCACATGAACTATCAATACTATTGCTATAATAGATTTGTCAAAATACTACGATTTTGTTACAACACACGCATCACACATAGAAAAACGTCTTATCTTGACTCGCTTTGCTTCGATATGTATTCCTTTAAAAGGAAATACAAGACACTAATTTTGAGACGAAAAGAGAAATAAACACACAAAGGAAACGGGGGAAGGAAGAGCAAGGAGGATTAACCAAACTTGATTGAGTGAACAACATTTGAATATGTTCCAAAATTACAATCATTGAACCATCCTAACATTCAAAATTACATTTCAAGACTGGGGTTTGGAAAAAAAGCTTCCTAGACGCTTCAATGCTAATAAAATACTGAGAATACAAATTAGTTTTCAAGTACATCAATGAGAAATGCTAAAATACGACTCAATGAATGCTATACTCTTCATTCTGGATCATCAGGCGAACCTCCCGGGACAAGCTGCATGGCAAACTAATAGTTAGCGTAATGAAGCGAATAACACATACATTGTTTCTTTTTTCTTTTTCCGAGGATGCGATTTTGGGGATATTGAGCACTGAATTGTATAAGCTATTTTTAAGGAAAAGCCCATGTTATATAGAAAATGCGAGGCACGAATCACTTACAATAGCAATGTTGTTCCCATTCAGTAGGATCTGGTCAAGCTTTGTTATCCGTCGCCCTTCAGCAGTGATTTCACTGTTATATGTACATAAGTAGAAAAACAATACGAACTTAGGATTTTGCATTAACACACCGAACAATGATTTTCAACCGGAGGACTATTCATCCACAAGCAAAACCTGAAATGTTCAATACTTCTCTACTCTAAAGAGCAACAAGTCAACATGAAATTATAATACCCCGTACTCTATCTACTCCGATGGGTGCAAAAGCTTCACAGTCTAACATAGAGATCAAAGAATCATATAAAAGTATCAAAATAACTGAATCTTGGAAAGGAAAAAAAAAACTTCGAAAACACTAATCCCCAAATAGTAACCTCTTGTTATGAGAAGAAAATGAAGCTTGTTCAACTATGGAAGAGGAAGAATGAGAAGCCTGAATACTATAGCTACTATGAAGTTCTAACAATGAGAGAGAGAGAGAGAGAGAGAGAGAGAGAGAGTTGAATGCCCAAAAGAGTTGATGATGAACTGAACTACAAGCATCTAGAGCGGGTCAAAATGGCGTAAACAGTCTGTTAGGCTGAGTGATTTACTATGAATAATTCTCAGTTCCTGGTTCTAGGACGGTACCTCGGTTCCAAGTTCATCATTTTAAGTACTTTTACACTTCCTACTAGAGCTTCTGGATCTAAGGAGACTGAAGAAAACCTCCAATACCTAAGTAGGCTCTTTTGACCCCTAATTTCAGTTGTCTTATCAAATTAACTATGAACCTATAGGTTCTTTCAACTCCCCTATTATTCCTAAATTATCTAAGACTACATACTATATATTACACATTACCTTAGCAAAAGGAATAAACAACCTTGTACGGAACCTAAACTCGTTAGAGCTTCTAAGAAAATGGAACATGCTTCCTGAACAATCAACATATATTCTCACAAAATGCCCCATAGGAAATTCTAATATAGAGTATCATAACCAACATACATTATATATCTAATCATTTATAGAAATATCTCTTCATGTTACCCTAAATTCTCCCGAAATCGTTGTAATATTTATGTACCTGACCACCACAACAGAGCTAAGAACATACACATAAGAGCAAAGATATTGAAGTTCTAAATTGCAACACGGCAACAACAATAACCTATCAACAAAATCTTGCAGCTCAAAGGGAAAGCAAACAAAATCCCAAGCAAAACAAAATCCATGTCGCAACAAGCACAAACAACAGCATCCTAAGCCTCACAAAGCCATATTTATCACAATCAATCAACAAACTCACATACAATTCACCCAAAAAAAACACCATTTTCAAGCCTAAAGTTGGATGAACTTAACAATACTCAATCTCTAACCTGACTCAGTGTCCCATCTAATACTCCAATCAACAAACCAGTAAACCACATTATAACAAAACCCTAATATGAGTGAAAACGTACAAAAACAATCATATCACAGAGAATGAGAAGTGGCTTCACGTACTATTCAGTGACGTCTTCAAGTACCATGTTCACATACACATCGAACCCTCTAAGAGTCCCAACGAGCTCCTTGTCGCCTTTCATTATGACCCATATTTTGGACCCGATACACCGGTCGATGAGCTCTGCAAAATTTCCACACAAAATCAAGCTTAAAGTTCTCAACTTTAACTTTTTCTCGAGAAAATTAGAAAAAGAAAATCACCTAGAAAGCGGAGGAAAGAGAAACCCACCTGACGGAAGGAGCTGTGAAGGATTGCTCGCCATTGAAACTCCTCAGAACTGAGCTTCTCGCAACGATCGATTCAAATTTCAAGGGTTTGTGATATTTGGAGAAATGGAGTTCACAGTGATTCACTGCAACAGAGATTTGGTAAAACGAAAATATATTTATTGAAATGACTATGTTGCCCCTATATACTTTTCATATTTACCATAAGAACTCAGATTGATCAAATCCACTGCGTGCACGCCACGTGGGGTGGCAGTAGTGATGTAAATATTTCATTTTGGTCCCATAAATTGGTACTTATTTTAGTTTGGTCCTTAAACTATCAATTTTGTTCGATCTTAAATTATGCTATTTTGTTTCAAATTAGTCCAAATTTTTTGTGGACAATTTTAATTGATACGACGACCACATGATGTTTAAGTTAGCTAAAATTGTTGATGAGTACTAATATAAAAAGAATTGTATAATTGAGTTACATTCTTGCCACATAATTTAGTTCAACTTTTTTATTCAATAATAGAATCTCGCTTTAGATTGATCTTATACGTAAATTAATTAGCTAATTTAAGTGTAGCGTAGTATCCATTAGAGGTGGTAATTTTAGGTTTTAGAATAGGTTCGAGTTGGACTGATAAAGCTAACCCAAATTCAATAGGACCAATTTGACCCAAAATATAGCAGGGTCAAATTTCGGATGGGCCGCAACTAAGAGTCTAAATTGTCGGCTCTAGTTGGCATGTCAACAAAAAAATCTAAATATATTGTCTTATAAAACAAATTCGACAACAATGTCATTAATTGTACTAATTTAAAACAAAATAACATAATTAGTGGGCAAAAATTGAAACAAAAATCAAATTATGAGCCAATTTAAAACAAAATGAATAGTTGAGACTTGAGAGACAAAAATTAACATTTTTCTGGTGGTGCCGTGGTGGAGGCTATAAAACAATATTGAATTATTTTGGGTAAATATGATAAATAAATAGAAAGCTAAGGTCTTACGTAATAAATTTATATATAAAATAATTAAATAAATTGTAGTGTCAAAATTTTATTTATTTTACTGTTTTTGTTTTTTGTATAAGATCTGACCGAAATTCTCCAATTCACCTCCACCTATAATCAATCATCTCTTCTATATCTTCGCGAGTTCTTCAAGCAAGACCAAATCAAGAGAAAAAAAATCCAATTTCCCTTGTAAAAGTCCTAACCCCTTTATTTACAATCTCAATTTTGATTTCGTAATTGCAATTATTTTGATTGAATTTGGTTAATTTCGATCGATTTATGATGAATTTTGTTGAATTCAGGTGACTTTTGTATTTTGATCTGTACACGATTGTATGTTACCTGGTAAATTAAGAAGCTTTTTTGGAATTGGGTGTGAATTGGGGATCGGATTAGGGTTAGGGCTTAATGAAATTGATGGGGAAGGGGAAGGATCTGAGGGTTTGTGCTGTTTAGATTCTGAGATGGGATTGGGTAAAAATGGTAAAAAAAAAATTGAATTTTTGGAATACCCATTTGGTTGTTCTTCATGGATAATCAAATTATTGGATTAGGGTTGGGGTTTGATAAAATTGTTGGGGAAGGATCTGAGGGTTTGTGCTGATAAGATTCTGAGTTATTATCAGATGAAAATGGTAAAAGAAAATTGGAATATGAGGAATACCCATCTGGTTATTTTTCTTGAATAATCAAACATTGTGCTCTTGGACTTACTGACTATTTGCTTTAAAAAACTAATGTTGATGCAGAGTTACTTATTTTAAATGAATTTTAACTTTTCTGTTTTTAATAAGAAAGTATGAAAGTAGGATGGGAGGATGGTTTAAGGTAGCTTTTGGATTGCAAAATTATAGTAGGTCAGTAGAAAGTAGCAACAAAAACAATGATGAGCGAAGAAGCTTCGAGAATTCTGATGATTTAAATTGATTTATAATTGCTCTAATGCTTATGAAAAGATTGGGTTATAATGAAAATATTTGGATAACATTCATCATGTATAAAACTTGTAAAAGTTCAAAATATAGTTGAACTGTGTGCTTAACTGATTATAAATGGGATGCAAATCACTTTATTGCCATATTCAGTTAGTTGATTGTTGAAGGGATATGATAAGCTTTCCCTTAAACATTGCTTTTTAGCCGTACTGATAATATTCATAGATTGAGATCATTTGTACTTGACCATCATTTCTGTTCTGTGGTATGATGGCAGGTTTAGGACTCATTGGTGATCCTCTGGCTCAAGACATAGTTGTTAAATATTTATTCAAGGCTTTGTATTCCCTCAAGTTTCATAGGACTGCATTACTACATTATTTGCATACTTTGGAGGATTGCATGAGTGCTTGCCTTGTGATCTTTTTTAGAAGTCAGAGTAAAGATTCAGTGTGTTTTTAATTGCTAAGACTCAAAGGGTTATAGAGACTCTGAAGCATCCAGTAGGGAATATATTTAGAGTTCCTCCTCTTGGTAAGTAAATATGTAGTTATGATATTATTCTATATGTCTACGACTGCCAATCATAAAGTCTATGATATGCATGCCCAAATTTAACTTGCTATATGAATTCATCTGCTTCCCCGTACAGTTAATATTCAGAAGATTATGTTGTATTTCCACTTTTTCGCACTTTATCATCTTTCTAATTCATTGTTCTGTTTAGTAGATTTGTATCTATGTTGAGGTGGGTGTGGGTTACTGATTTATAGAGGTTTTAGGTGTTGTTTCATGCTAAAGAAAGACTTCAGGGTAATTGATACAGTGTGGGTGGTTGATTTCTCTGCTCATTGGTCTAGTTGATTCTATACAAACATCTAGTTAACACAATATGATGGTGAAATTGTATTTTATCTAATCGTGCATACCGTGGATTTAGCATGTCTTTGCCGTTTAGTTCCACTGAGTTCTAGTTTTGCAGGTCACTCATCTTTCACTTTACCTCATTTAGAAATTATTTTTTGAATGCATTTGCTGTACTCTGTTTGAGTGATTTTTGTTTATGTTCTGCATTGTTAATGTCTTTTACTCTAATATGATTAGTTTGTAATGGTCGCAACTGAGAGCCAGTTCCTGCACTTATACTCCCATTAATTCTGGGTGCAATGAAGCCGTTCAATGTATTAGTTTTTTGGTAGTTATTTCTAAGAACTTTTAGGGGTAGAGTTGGTGTTCTAAAATCATCTAGGATCCCTGAACTCATGGAACTTTTGCAATTTTTTTTAGTCATAAGTTGAGGCCTTGAGGGTAAAGCCTCTAAATGGTAGTATATAAAGATGGTGTAAAGAAGAGAAAAAAAATAGAGTATGGAAATCAGATTCTAAATTTCTTATCAGTTGATTGGCCAATGAGAAGTTTAAAATCAGTGTCCATGTTTTGGAGTTCTATTGTAGCATTTATTATTATTGTTATCATTCTCTTAGCAGTCAGGGAAATGAATTTTTTTTTCAAATGGATAATTTTGTGATATATGAGTTAATACTCGGGATTTGTGAGTTTAAATTAAAAAGGATAAGACACATTCGTGAATGAAGAGGTAGACTAAGTTAGATGGCTAGTACTTTCAAAACCAATGAAAAATCAAGATGATAGTGATAATATATTAATATATATGAAACTTAGTTTCTGTGATTGTGTCAAATTGTGGTTACAGTGAATGTTTATTTTCTGATGATGGGTTAGAAGGTAGTTTCAGCTTCTTTCAACTGGTGACTGAGCCATTGATTTTAATTGCAGCCAGTATTTTATAGATTTTCTTAGATTCAGGTAGATGGGAAAATGAGAGAGGGAGGATAGAAATGAAAATTGGCGATAAGATTTCTCTCCTTCCCCTCTCTTGTTTACGTTTACCATAGCTTACTCTATCCTCTCTAACATGAAACAGCATAAGATGGTAAGGTTTCAGTTGATTGCTGTTTTTTTATTTTACTTTTTGGAGTGGTTGATCTAATGAGAAAATGGTTGGTAAGGTAGACTCTTGGTTAGCGTTTGGATTAGAATTTTAGTTCAGGAATCAAGAATCGGAATGTGAATGAGATTCCAATTCATCAGGTTTGTATTAAGACTTTTTGGTCATGAGAATGACTTTGAAATGATAATCTCATTCGCATTCCCATTCCAATTTTTTTAATCCAAACGCTACCTTAACTCATTAGAACTTGTGAGAGGTTTCTGTTCGCTTCCTATGTGTCATGGTTTCAAGTGCCTCCAATGTTATCGGTAGTAAAATACTGTTTGATAAACATAACTTTCTGAAGTAGCACTTGTTTTCTGATAAATTCAATATGTTGAGCAATTTACTACAGTGTATGTAAGATGGCTGGTGTGAAGCGAAGAGTATTTACTGGTTCAGATATCCGGGCTCATCACAAGGAGCTGGATGAGGTTTCGTGCCCTATTTGCATGGACCATCCACACAATGCTGTTCTCCTCCTCTGTAGCTCACATGATAAAGGTTGCAGATCTTACATTTGTGATACAAGCTACAGGCACTCGAACTGCCTTGACAGGTTCAAAAAGTTAACGGAAGATTCTGGGGACGGTTCAGTATCTTCAACAACTGTTCGGATGCAGCAAGGGCAAGAAGAAAATAGCAACGAAGATAGCCATTCGGAAATGCAAGAAAGCGTCACAGAAACCAGGGATTCTGAGTCTTCTCGTGATGTGGAGAATTCGACAGAGTTGAAGCTTAGTTTGAACTGCCCCATGTGTCGAGGAGCCGTACTAGGATGGGAGGTTGTAGAAGAAGCTAGAAACTATCTCAATCTGAAAAGGCGGAGTTGCTCCCGGGAATCGTGCTCGTTTTCCGGCAGTTACCAAGAATTGCGACGACATGCCAGGAGAGTTCACCCAACAACTCGACCATCTGACGTTGATCCATCTAGAGAACGCGCCTGGCGGCGCCTTGAGAACCAAACAGAATATGGTGATATTGTAAGTGCCGTACGATCTGCCATGCCGGGTGCTGTTGTGGTTGGAGACTATGTCATTGAAAATGGAGATAGGTTATCGGTCGAAAGGGACAATGGCAGAGGCGGAGGTAATGGGTCGTCGTTATGGAGTACATACTTCTTGTTTCAGATGATCAGCAGCTCTATTGATGGTCTGCCCGAACGCAGACCACACCGGTCAAGAGCTTGGACAAGGCATCGCCGCTCCGCAGTGGGATCTTTGCCAGAGCGCCGGTTTCTTTGGGGTGAGAATCTGTTAGGTTTACAGGATGAGCGTGGTAACGAAGATGACTATATTTTAAGTGACATAGGTGAAGACGAGTCTCCAGTCCCCAGAAGGAGGCGGCGTCTGACACGGACAAGATCTGATGAAGATCAGCCTTGATCGGCACCGGCATCATCAGCATGTTTCTGGTAAAGTTCTAATTCTCCTAGACATAGAACCGCATTGCCATTAGCTCGGAGTGAACATGTGAAAGGTACGCCGAAGAAGATTCTCGTGGAGATTTCAAAGTCGGGTGGGGCTCAATAGTTGAACTCGTGTTTAAACCTTGAATTCAGCAGAACCATCCATTCAGTTTGTCCATAACTGAAGGCTGATTCTTGTAACACCCATTGTAGCTGTAAAAAAAAAATTGATTTGGTTTGTAAATTTATCATTTGACCAACAGTTAGTCCTGATGGAACTATTGTATTGTAAATGATGGTTTAGTTCATTATAATTGTTATCTTCATATGTGTATACAGGTTCTATACTTCAATCATTGATGGGTTATATAATTATTGTACACTTTGAGAATGAACACATTATTGTCTCGGTTCCTTGATCTTGGTCTTGTCTTGCAGATGATAGATTCTGTCAAATGGGAACAATTTCCTGGATTCAAGGACCCAGATGATGCCACGAAAACCCGAAGAACAGTGGAGAGAAGATAGGCACGTCAGCTCGGCAAAAGTCCCATCAATACAAGGAAATGTAGGAGAAGCTGAGACACATGACACAACCCAACAAACAAGTAGGTTCCTTTATCTTTTTGTTTTTGTCTCAAGTCATGGACTCTTTAGTACTATATTGATTTGCACATTTCCCACATTCATCTCCCCATGTGATTCCTGCATTGTTCCCACTGCAAGCATAGCAGCATTTGAGTGGAGGCACTATAAGAGGTGAAATATGTGTCCATATGTAACTGCATTGTTAATGTACTGTCTGGGGCTAGCAATTTCGGTCATGATTCGCGGCTCGACATGAACACGACACGAACGTAAGAGTGCGTTTCGGTTCAGCTTCATCGTGTTTGTGTCAGCTAGCCCGACCAGTGTAGTTAATTGTGTTGTGTAATGTTGAACCCAAACTATTAAAATGCGTTGAGTGTGTCATGTTGTGCAACCCGCTTATAAATGAGTTGTGTTCATGTCATATTACGTAATGCGTTAAACTTGACTCCAATTCAAAAGCTTAAACTGATAAGTGAAGGGCCCAACTAGTATTTCAAGTGGCGACCTGATTTCACATTCTTTCGATGTGTGATTCCTTAGCGCTCTCATTCACGTGCGAATTGGATAAGAGAGAGCGGACTTTACACGTGGATACGTGGACTAAGATGAGAGGCAAGGCAAATGGGTTACTGTGCCCAAACAACACCAGTTCTGATACGGTACATGTTAAATCTGACTCTAACCCAAAAGTTGATAGATAGAATGTCCAACTAGTATTTCAAGTGGTGGTTAATTTCACACTCTTTCGATGTCAGATTCATTAACATGATGTGTTTAATAATCGAGTTTTGTTCGGGGTTGACCCATTTGATATAACTACTAAATTTTCAACATGACTCGTGAACATAAATTGACTTTTCTCATATGTCTACATGTCTTAGACGAGCAGCGAACATGTTAGCTTTGAATCTTGGCATTCGAGAAAGAAAGTGCTTAACTTGTAACTAGCCAAGGAAAGAAAAATGGCTCTTGCTTGTTGGTTGCTTAAGTCGGTGATTATTTTCTGCAAACAGAATATGAATCTGCATTAGTTGGGTTACATGAATTTTACGTTCATTTCTGTGTATTAAAATGCTGTTTCCTAGTCTCATTTTTCTCAAGTATAGTTGTTAGGGTACATGAATTCCTTTTTTATGCACCATGTTCTTTCAAGTTTCAATTGCTGTTTTTTCTCTCGAGACGTGCATTTCAGTCTGCATATTACGACGAAGTAGAGGTTTAGATCAGATATCTCAAAACAATGTCATCCACAACATTCTGCATCACATTTTTTTTCTTCAATCACTTTCAAAAC
>JAYMTF010006530.1:0-10155 GCA_036897485.1 Pelargonium nanum
ACATTTCTTCAATTTACTAAAAAATTAAAAATTAAAAAAAAAAAAAAAAAAAAAAACTGCTACAAAACAAATTGAGATCTGAATCTACGTGGAAGGTTTAGAACCATGGTTATCATAACAGCATGGCTATGCCAAGATCCGTTGAATTCTTACTAAACTTTTTTACCGCCTTCTACTTAGTTCTCGGTGGCCAAACAAAACTTTAGGTTTCTTCATAGAATTAGTTTCGATAATTATTAAATTTACTGATTCAGTTCTTTGCAATTCATCAACAGGGATAATTAATTGACTGATTTTGGATTTTCTAAAAATTGGTTTGGTTATTCTTGTCATTTTCCTGAATAATTTACTAGAAGCCGAAATTGCTGAAGTTGGTAACTAAGTTGTCACATATCGAATAAACATACAGTACTTGAAGTAAATTAAATGGTGGAAGTCAATCCTACTGATAAAATTAACATTTTAGTAGTGTAAACTCACATTATTATGTGTAGCCCAAAGCTGATTTTGATGTAGAATTTGATCCGCTTTCATAATAATCTAAAATGATATTGTTGCTATGAAATATTATTTAGCCAAAAAAAAAAATTGTTCAACATGTTTCTTCAAAGTAGATAGCTATATTTCTAATGTTTAACATGTTTCTCCAAATTGGATAGTTATTTTTAGCCACAAAAAAAATGTTCAACGTGTTTCTTCAGAGTAGATAGCTATTTTTATGATGTTTAACATGTTTCTCTAAAGTGGATAGTTTTTTTTTTTTCTGATTCAGGGCAAGCCTAGCATTTGACGACTGATTATGTTTTCAAACTCACATAGTTTCTATGTGGTTGTTTTAACATTTCGTGCACTAAATTGAGTGTCAGGTCAAAATTTCATGTATTATTATCGACATTAACCCACTTGTAACTACTGAATATTTTTCTGATTCGGGGCAAGCCTAACATTGGACGACTGATTATGTTTCCAAACTCACATAATTTCTATGTGGTTGTTTTATAATTTTGTGTGCTAAATTGGGTGTCAGGTCAAAGTTCATGTATCATTATTAATATTAACCCGCTTGTAATTACTACCTTACCCTATATATTTTATTAGAAAATTTGGGGAATGGACAAATATAGGAACATAAGGTTGGAGGGTAGGGTTTGAGCATTATCGTTTGGTGACTTTTACACACGCTAGCTATGATGGTAGGGTTTGAGCAATTTGTTCTTCACCTACTTTATTGTTGAATATTGATAAGTGTCTGTCTTCCCTTTCAACTTTCATGTGTTATCATCATATTCTCTCTCTCTCTCTCATCTGGGGAGAGAGAGAGAGAGAGAGAGCACACACCACCACTACACCATTACACACAACACAAATCCATAAATAAACTTGAAAATTCTCTTTCTTTCCTTTGTTTCAAGGCCAAAACCTAAAAAGCATAAGCAATCATCATGTCTTCTCCATCAGTACCATCATCACCACCACCACCTTACCTTCTGTGCTGCCATCACCATCATAGCTCCCACACCCACAGTACCATTTCTTCACCTTCTTTTGTGATCAACAACCACAAAGCATCATCATTATCAGCAAAAAAGAGAAACATCAACAACAAGAAAGAGAGAGATCATCATCATATCAAAGACTAGCTAGTCAACTGCTTGGAAGTCACAGAAAGATAGATGGACACACTCTCATAATCATGTCTTGTGCTTGGTTTTGATCAGTGATCAAGAATCTATCTCTTTCTCTCTATTGTGTTTGTGACTTCATCAGCATCAGAGGTACAACTTCTTTTCTGGGGAATCAAGCATCTTGGTCCGATGGTTTGCTTAGATCAAAGCAAATTAGTCAAGGGTTCTATTATTATATATTAATATATCAGTACTATATAGATATATGGCTTCTTCTTTATTCCTATCGTGTGTGGATCTTGTTATTAATTAGACCGATAATGGTGTGTGGCTGTTCTTGCTTTAGTTAGCTATCCGATGAAGAATATATTGTATGGTTTTACTGTTTCTGGAGTATGATTAAGGATTTGGTATCTCTCTGTTATGTTACAGACTTACAGCAATTAGTTTTGTGTGTTTTCATGGGAGATCAACCTGATATATAAGAACATCATTAATTAAGCTGTTGTGAGTAAATTTACCGTACTAGATTACAAAAGTCAAGTGTTTCATATTGATGTATCGCTAAGGTTTCCTTCATTTTACAAACAGTTCTACATATACCCCTTTAGTTCATCATAAGCAGCCTTATTAGGGTTTGCAGTTCCAATGATTTTAATATGGTCTTAGATGTACTTTCGAAAAAATATGGTCTTAGATGTAAATCATATCCTCATGATCGATATTTATGATTGGAATATATTATGCTAATTATAATTAAACAAGATGATGATTGCTTCTACGTTTAAATGCACAAACAAGTTTTCACACAAATATGTTTCAAAGTTTATCTAAACGTCGAAAGACATGGTTTAATGGAGTTTTTCTATGGTGGTCGTGGGTTTGATGTTTCATTATTTTCTCTTCTCTCAACGGAGTTTCATCACTCCTCATGGTGTATTATATGCACTTTTATTTTTTTTTCCTTCTTGAAAATATTCAATGAAAAATACTTAACTGCTGATAATAAAAAAAACGTTGCAAGACATTTGAATTGAAAAATATCATTATTGGTTGTAGCGTTCTGATCATACGTTCTGTGTTAATTAGTTACTCGTTCACTTTGGTTGAGGTATGAGTCACATTGGATAATTGGAATTAAGCATACTTAACAGATGAACAATTAGCTTATACTGATATTTAACTTGGATTTTGATCTATATATATTTAGGTTGGCTTCAAAGCCTAAATATGTAATTGTTTCATGCATGAAATTAACGATCTAAATAACATTGAATAAAAATGGCAGTTCAATGGTTCTTAAAAGTAGGAGTCCCAATTACCTACAAAGCAAATGAATTCGATCTTGCTATAATTTAGTAACTGGTTTCTGTGAAATCCATATGTCTGTACTGATTAGCTAGCTGTTGTTCATGTTCGTGTTCATGCCTAAAACATAAAGAACACACCGCATAGCATGGATACTTGTAAACATCCAATATATAGTGATGATAGATCTTGAGCTTTGCCTTTTTGAACATTGTTTTTGCTTGCACTGCAACAATACTCCATTTATGGTAACATGAGTGTTTACTTCCGATAGGTGTGAATCAACAAAAAAAAAAAAAAAAAACTTTATAGAGAAAAAAAAAAAAAAACTCTCACCAATAAATCATGTCCAATTAGGTGATGTCACGTTAGCCATTAACACTCATACTCGTCCCAATAAATTTTTTCCATTTTGTTCGTCTCTTGGCTGAGATTCCTGATACTCTTTAAAATATACGTTAGTAAAAAAATTTGAGTTTTTTATTTACATTAAATACTCATATGGCATATAAGAGACAATTCAACATTAACTTATCACCGGAATTTTCTAGGGTCCCTGATTTGTTTTTAGAGCCTGCTTTACAAGGGCAGTCTCCTTCAAGTGGTTTGCCGCATCTTGGTTCTATGGTTTTCGCCATCTTAGATTTAATGTTTTTCCTAGTTTGCTTTTCTGTTTCTTAAGTTCTGTAAGCCTTTTTGGCATCTTTTGGATTAATGAGAACTATTAGCATTCTCCCTTAAAAAAAAAACATTGACTTATCACCAACTTTGAAGAAAAAGAAAAAGATGATAAATGTTTGTTTGGTAACTGTACTTAAAACGGAAAGAAGTTAGAAGGAGTTGGAAGTAATTACTTTTAGAAAAAAAAAGTTTAAAAAGAGTTTGATGAAAAATATGTTTAAGATTGAAAAATTAAAAGAACTACAAGTTTATGAAATGAAAAAATGGACATTAAAATAAATCAACAATTTGACTTGAGAAAAATTAATTAAAGTTGATCATATTAATTCTAAGCGTATCAATCAACAATTTTTAATTAGTTAGGTCGGCCTAAGTTCTTTTGCAGACGCTCCTTTTTAGCTACATAATCTCTCCACCTCCCGCAAAAATTAGCTATTCTGCAGAAGGTTCTCTTTAAACTCACTTATTTTACCAAAATTTAATTTTAAGTTGTTACTTTATCCTACATACGTCATTAAGGAGAAAATAGTGTTTTCAAACATGCTCTAATAGTCTAAAGTATGTTGCATGGCTTACAATTAAAACATGAACACAAAGAAGTTCACTTTTATGCGCCTAATTTCATAGCCAACTAGCGCACGAACATGAATGTATATCAAGAACACATGAACACGAAGAGGTTCTCAGTCATCCCCAAGAGAAGCAATTACTGGCATTCGCTAAGCTCCTATGGTAATCTATATATCATCCCGCAAAAAATTAAAAATTTCTCATGGCTCATAGCCTTGAACAACATTTCTACTATATGTGTTTTCTGCTCAATCCAACAATGTATGTGTGCCCTGTGAAATCCAATTTTGAGGACTGTGCGCACTTATTAATCCACTGTCCATGGTCGCAATAAGCATTATGGTATTTAATCCTCAAATGATGGTCGATCCAAGATGTGGCTAAACTTCTTGCACAATGGGATGGAGTGTGGGAGCAATTGTCTCACTGAACTTTTTTTTTATTTTTATGAAAATTTATCATATATTTTTATTGATTTTTATTTTTATCCTTACTATTTTTCAAATTTTGTCCCTACTGAATGTTAAATTTTCTAACATATCCTATTAATTTAAAATATTTTTCTTATTACCTACAATTTTGTCCCACTAAGTAAATATTCTAGATTCATCCCTGATCAGGGTCCCATAAAAGTTATTGTAGGTTGGAAGCTTATTTGCTCGGTGAGTCACTGACATATTTGGATTGCAAGGAACAACTTGATCTTCTGGGAGTCCTTGAACGAATGGCATCTGCTTTCGGTAAAATTCAGAGCTTCTCCTTTGCTCTCATCATGGCCAGAGTTGACTCAAACCAAGAGAACATAACTGTTTCGCCCTTTGGCTTCGCCTTATGGACTTAAAATTCTCCGATACGAATTAAAATGTTACCCACCTGCTCTTAATTGGTTGTTTATTATGACAAAAAAGTTGCAGATCAATGAAGTCAATCGAGTTTCAGTTACGACATCTTAAAAGTGGAGATTCAATAACAATATCATCTTGCAAATAATTTTTCTTATGAAAAACGAACATATGGATAGAGTAATATATATCTCACTTCAAGTTAATAGAAAATAACACAATATTCATTTTGATTCTTATCCAGAGATGTTATAATAGAATATGGTTGACCTTGATTACATATGGGTCAATCCAAGTTTTATATACAAATGATTTTGGTTTATAAGGTCAACATATACCTTTATTTGAAAACATGTCTCATAATACACTGTATGATTGGCCCAAATTAACTATACATTGACCTTAGCGTGCACGAATTCTTCGAATGGCCAAATGCAATTTTTTGCTCATTCTAAAGGACTTAGTTACGTTAATAAGACTTTTTGTGGCCGAAACTCTTAATCATTCTTAAGTTAGCTCTCTTGCCGTCACTTGGTAACATACATATCAAAATTTTAGATTGTTTTGTATATGATTGTTCTTACTTTATAAGGTCAACCATCCAAGATGATCG
This sequence comes from Pelargonium nanum, assembly GCA_036897485.1. Taxonomy (NCBI): domain Eukaryota; kingdom Viridiplantae; phylum Streptophyta; class Magnoliopsida; order Geraniales; family Geraniaceae; genus Pelargonium; species Pelargonium nanum. The sequence continues at coordinate 5,640 of JAYMTF010006530.1, forward strand.
AGTCAACCTATTATGGGTTTGACCATTTTTTATTTATATAAGTTGACCTTCGAATCTCTAATACGACGTAAGTACAATAAATGTTCGATTGTGTTGTTTCAAATATTGATTTGTATTTGTAGGACAATCGACAAACTCGTTATAGATGTCTACGTCCATCATGTTGTTGTATGCGTTGACCTTCATATCACATTTCTTAAATTAAATATTTTCCGTGCCCAAAAAAATAATATTCGTCATCTTTTCTTTTAAGTACCTAAAATAAGTTTAACCCTAACAAATAAGTAGCTAAAATTGAATTAATTCACAGTAACCCAGCAGCGCCACCTCCGGGTCGATGAGTGGTTCCTGTAGACTGTTGGTCGATATTATATTACATGGAATGAGAGGCGTACCGGCCACTCAACAAAATCTCAGATAACAAAACAAATCAATAAATAAAGATATTAATTGATCTCACAGAGAAGAGAAGAGAACACAATTGTCTGTTGTGGCAAGAATTGCGTAGAATCGGCCATGAATCTTGTTCAAGCATCCAGCAGCGCCACCTCCACCTCCTTCACTCCTCTTCGCATTCCATCTTTACTTTCGCCTCCTACTCCTCGGACCTTCCGCCGCCGCCGCGCATTCATCCGAGCTCAAGGTAAACACTGCTCCGATCCGCCACTATTTGCCATTAATGATTTCATTCCTTGCTGGAGACCTAATTACAAATTTGTGGAAGCAGTTCTTAGTTGTAAATGAATTGATTTTGGTCTTTCAGTTGAACCATCCGACAAATCGGTGGAAATTATGAGGAAATTCTCGGAGCAGTACGCTCGTAAATCGGGAACGTATTTCTGTATGGATAAGGGTGTCACTTCTGTTGTTATTAAGGTGTGTTTTCAGCTTTTGCTCTCTTAGTTAGTACACAAGTTGTGCAATTTATTTTCTTGTGACTTCTAATAAAAATTGAAATTGAGTCATAGCCATTACAGATGGTTGGATATTCTTAAATTCAAGAGCACTCAGAATTTTAGCTGTGGTTTTTTCTTGTTTGATTATGTTCTAGCATTACAGATACAGACTATAAAATTTGGCAACTGACCTTGAAACTATGTGTGCTTATTAGGTTTTTGAAATTAGTAAGCATTGTTTAAAAGTGCACATTTTGATAATTGCGTCATTTACAGATATGTTACTCAAAAGAATCGATCCATGCATAATATTATCACGAGATCATCATCAAATTAATGGCTTATTGGTAATGGCAGTGGACCTAATGGTTAGAACTTAGAAAGCAATGAACTTGGCAGCACATTATGTAGTGAATCATTAGAGTTGGTGACAGTGGTGTTAGATTGGTAGCTTGCCCTTTTAAATAGACCAGTTCAATTCAGAGTGATGCTTATTTCAATCCATCATAGTCTATTGTTCCTGTTGACACACACTCATATACTGTATCTTGTAATTGCTTCTTTTTTTTAAACATATTAATTCAGTTGCTTATTGATTCGCTGAAACTATTTGCTTGATAGTGAAATAAAGATTGCGAAAGTTGTTAATCATGTTTGATTATAACTCACATGGTTGATTACATTAATATGTGAAAAAGGGTTCCTTGATTGAAATCTATCACTCAATTTGGAATTTGTACTTACTTTATATACCTTTTTCTACCAAATTTCTTTAATTATATATTTACTGATGATGGGCCAAGCATCTTTCGTACATGAAAACTCATCTTGGAAATTGTACAGGGTTTGGCAGACCATAAAGATTCGTTGGGGGCACCACTTTGCCCTTGTAGGTAGGTATCACACCTTCACAATCTCATTCTCAACCATAACTCTATAATTGAAGGCATATGGTTGGTTAATCTTTCAAGGTATAACCTTCCTACTTCCAATCCATTGTGTTTCAGGCATTATGATGACAAACCTGCTGAGGCAGGACAGGGCTTTTGGAATTGTCCATGCGTCCCTATGAGGGAAAGGTAATCTTCATAATTTACCCAATGTATTGCTACATCAAATTTATTTTGTTGAAGTTTCTTTCCATTTCTAGAACATAAGATTAAACATGGTATGGGCTAAGGAGTTATTTTACTTGTAAACTTTGTTGCATACAATTTTACATCAGTTGCGGCAAATCATTATTTCACAAATACCGGAGAACCATTTGTGCATATAGTGTGGAAATTCATTACTGCCAGAGGATTGTTTTAGTACTTCTATAAATATTACAAATATATACTATTTGGCAATTACATGGTACATCACTTTTCATTCTTCACCCTTCAGTATTAAACTGACAATATACTGTGCAAAGTCTTTGAAAATTAAGAGAAGATTGATATATTTCAATCTTGTTCTGTATGAAAATTGAAGAGGTTATAAGTAATAAGTTATAACAGTCCTGGTGGTTATATAGACATGCTTGGATGGTTGGTAGAATCACTTAATGGATATACGTAATTGTACATGACATTGGAGTGTAATCATATAAGGTGATAAAGATCATATGAGGCTATTTCAATATTGTAAGTGCATGATTGCAGGTATAGGAAGAAAGAATTCTTAATGCCTGCTTTTTTACTATATTGGAGAAAGCGTATCATAGATAAAGCATTATGTTATAATAGTTATTCTAGAGAGGAGGTAATATCCAGGTCTTCATTGACGAAGCATAACATGTATGAATTTTATTAAGTTTGACTGAATTTAGGACAAAAGCTTTGTAGCGTTACATGCAAGTGTTACTACAGCAAATTCTGAACTATTATGTTGAAAAATTGTTTGTTGAGAGAGAAGGTAGATACTTAAGTCTTCACTGAAATCATAACACGTATGACAGTATGAATTATATGAAGTTTAACTGACTTTAGGACAAAAGGTACGTAGCATTACATGACAGTGTTACTACAGGAAATTCTGAAGTATTATGTTCAAAATTGTTTGTTGAGAGAGAAGGTAAATACTTAAGTCTTCATTGTCAAAGCATAACATGCATGTATTATGAGAAAGGTTAACTGAGTCTGAGTTTAAGACAAAAGTACCATGACAGTAGAGAAAAACTATGGCAGTGGCAGCCGTAGAAAAAAAAAAAACAGTTGCAGTAACTGATCATATACACTTGCTCTGTACATGTATCTGAAAGCACCACTGGTTGCACAATTAAGGAAAAACAAGCAAGTTTCTAACTACAAGAGACTGTTCAGTTGACTCGGAGGTCCTCATCCTTCTTTTCTATGGTCTGGGATGGAAAGAATTTACTTGCATGCTGTGTACAGTACTGTTCTCATCATGCCTGTTTGTTGACAAGATGTTTGTAGTTTTATCAGATTGTAGAAGGTATATGTACCTTACAGGAATATAGGTAATGATCCTCCAACTGAGGATACAGCTGTTTTAGGATAGCCATGAGGATGGTAGGTCAGTTAGTTTGACTAAGCATCTTATCCTTTTTTAAAGAACCCCATAAATTTGATGCAGAAAGTGTATGCTTGTATAACCAAATTCTAAACAAGTTTTTTTTTTTTTTTTTTTTTTGTGCGCGCGCTAAAACTCTGAAAGAAATAATCTATCTAAAAGGAATTAGTAGCAGCATGTACCAGGATGGAGTTTTAGATGTTAGTACAGATTGTCAATGAATAAGAAACACCCAAAAGAGAGGGAACATACTAATGTACTTGGTACTGGATAGCAGTTGAAGGTGAGCCTGTTCTAGTCATGGACCTGAGAACCTGAATAATAGGTTCCCACGTCTCTTTGGACCAAATTGATTCGGTAGGTTGAGTTCTTCTTTCTAAAGGTCTTCTCCACCCGACTTAATAACTTATGACATGACACAATTTATGTAGTTTTTCTTCTAAGAAAGACTCTTACAAGAAAAAGTTGGGCCATTAAGTTCCATCAATATAAGCATACGAAGTGGACCCAGTAGACTCATCCTAAGCTAAATAGCCTGATACTGTATGTTACAAAACTTGCAAACTAGGCAGTGACTAATCTGTTTATTCATTTTTATATTTGTAATTTTGTACCTGAACACCTGTAGTAGCTGTCAACAAGATCTTCAAACTGCATTTTGAACATCTGCTGTATGATACTTTTAGACAAGAAACAAATATATTATTATAAACTCATATTATAGTGAAGTATTTCATATATGAAGTGTATATTTTCTATGACAGGAAGGAGTGCCACTGCATGCTCTTTCTCACTCCTGAAAACGATTTTGCTGGCAAAGAGCAGGTAATTTCATAGTCACTATCGGTTCACCAAATTAACATTCTTTGGCAGCCAGTTAATTGGTGTTCTTTTCATGTCCATGTCACATTTACTACTTGTTTGGACTTGTGCACAGATTTAGCTTTATAACTGTTTTACTTGTAAACAAAGAAAGCAAAGAACTTTTCTTTTTTTTATAAGCGACGGGACAACAGGCCTGCACAAGTCTGTGTTTCTCACCCCCTAGTGGGGGCGTCACCCTGTTAGTTGTTAGCTCTCCCCTTAAACCCATAAATCCCACCCCA
>JAYMTF010006531.1:0-10152 GCA_036897485.1 Pelargonium nanum
TGCCAAAACAGAGCATTTGAGGGCATGTTAAGCATGATTTAGGGTCTAATAACTAGCACAAAATGCGAGTTATCATTATGTCCCAACCCAAATCCTTTTGTAGCTTCACTTCTCCAAGAGCAACGCCGACAGCACCGCCGCAAGCACCACCGCCGGCAACGCAGAGACGATTGATAAGCGCACCACTAAGAGCAACTACCCAGTTTAGGGCTTCAAAATCGCAAGAATGGAGAGTGAAATTGATGTTCTATTGTGGTTTGATGATAGAAAAAATGAAGGGATGAGATTAGATCTCATAATCTAATCCAATGGCTCTCATTTATTCTATTTAAAATATCAAATAAATTTAAATGAAAGGGCATTATAGTCTTTTTACAAAAATATACTACTTTTTACATCAAAATTTAACAAACACAACTCCTTTAACACCTCCTATTACAACTCATTTTAACAAACCCCTTAATTTGGTCCGCCTGGGCATTAGAGTTGGTAATTTGAATCGCATGCAATTGAAATTCAACCGACTTAAAACTAACATGTAACGGCCAATATTTGGATCGATTTGGTCGAATTTATCCTACAGAAAGCAATTAAATCGAGCAAAGCACAAACCTGCATATGTTAATTGCACTAAAATCTAAAATCTGTTCAGATCCATACTCCTTTCAGATCAAAAACGGATTTACCAATCTGAATCCTAACAAATGCTAGTCTTTTCACCTCTACTAGGCACTCTCATAAGGAAATAGGAGGGTTTTCTTTTTCCACTGGCAGTTGGGGCCCTCTAACCACCTCCCCAATGGGGTTGGTCTAGGGTTCAAAACTTGTAATTTTATAGCTGTTAATCAAATGAAAACATCCCAAGAATACATGAAAATGTATCTAAACCAATGACCATAAAACAAACTCTACTCATTTCTTGAAATTGTGGGAAAGCCAAATCAAATAATAAATCACTTGCTAGAATAGAATTGAACAAGTAATGGCAATTGTGAAAACATACATGGAGTCATGTAACTTTATCTATACCAATTCCATTGTCCAGTGCAGTAGTTTCTCTCGTTTTAAATCAACATACCTACCCATCCTGGATTACATACTAAGCACATGTACAATTTCCCTCCCATCACCTCTCCTCACCATCACATTTCTTTTTTCAAATACCAAAGAAAAAAAAAACTCCTATCTTTTCCACCTCTACATTTCTACACTTTGTAGTTGACAAGACAAAATCTCCGAGTAATCGTGTTAGACAATACTTACAGGTAGAACTTCAACCACTACACCTCATCAGCAACATCCAAAATTTGATATCCATATTAGTTGAATCATTGATCAGTTATTTAGAGCAACCAAATCACCCTCTGCACCATTTCTTTGTTCGTCACCTGCCTATTGAATCAAAACACACAAAAATCGCAAGTTTATTGAGCAAGTCAATCAGATGAATTGATTCAAAGAATCTGCCCCTCGGGGCTTATATATAAAAAAGTACTGCTTGCCTACCCAAAAATAATAATAATAATAACAAGGTCCTCCAAATATGCATTGTTGAGGCCAACATATAATTTTCTTAAGAATTCTTAACTTTTCCTTGCATTTTTATCTTTCCCTAACTTCTCCAAGATCCAAACTCAACCCTATGTTTTATCTTGGAATTGCAAATCATCCAATAAAAATGGATGAGAATTATAACCATAACCATGGAGAAGCACAGAATCACAATAAGACACAACCTTGCGGTAAAAAGGGCAACAGAATCATGTTAATGAACCAGCAAAACACTGAGCTACATAGTTAACACTGAAGAAGGCAGGAGTACCTTCAAATTTTCAAATTTTGAAACCATCCTCGTATACTGCTGGCGTGCTTCCGGATGACGAAGCAATGATTTGACTCTTGATAATGCCTTTTCAACTCCATCAGATTTCTGTTTCCGTCCGACACGCAGATACTCATATTCATCAGTTTTCTCAACCCCTGATGTCATGGATCCATTTGGCTTCTCCACCCGAAATCCTCGTAAACCAACTCCTTTCCTCCTCCAGCGCAATATTGCCTTCTCCACAATACTAACAGATCGAACAACCTTCTTGTATTGCTTTCGTACCTGGTGTCCCCTCACATGAGCCTGTAAGAGCAAGTATAAACCGTAAGCATTGACAATACAAACCTTTTTATTATTATTATTGTACATCAGCCTAGCCTGGTATTAGCAAATATTGAGATCTTACTCACACACACCACAGAGAGTTACAATAGGAATATGGATAGAAACATGAGGATAAGATAAACACAAAGCAATTACAAATAACTATAATTATGAAGCAATTATGGTTCAAATGCTGATTTAAGAAGAGGAATGAAGAAGACTTTACGAAGCAACCACAGTGGTTATCATATTCCTTGCAAGAACTCGTAAGCTAACTCTATTAGAGATTTAAAGATGAATGTAATCCACTCTTGCAAAAAGGCAGCTACCTAGTTTCAAGGGTAGCCCCTATATTCAAATGCGGTTGTGAAGAAACATGCCCGTTGCAATACACAGTAAGTACAATCGAATTAACAGCAGTGTCAACTATGCCCGTAGCAATAAAAAAATGAGTTTTCTGGCATATATGCATGTACATAGATGTTACCATTACAGTCACATACATATAGAAATGCATTTATTCCTATATGCAATCTGAAATATATGAGCAAAATGATACCCTACAGCTGTGATGAATTTTGGTCAACTTAGTAGGGCACTCTAAGAATTTATTTCAGAGCGTGATGATTGAGCCCAAATCAATCAAATTAAAATAAAGGTTATTACGGATTAGTAGCCAACAATGGTATCCCAAAACACATAACTACGCCTTTAAATTCATAACATTTACACCCCATGTCTTCACTTTGTATGTGAATCATCAATCTTAATGGATAAATTCATTATATCTCATCATATGTTTTGCACATGGCAAACTCTTGTTCTTAAATTCCCAAAAGACCATTACAATCTCATAAGAGCTCTAATTCAATTCCCATTTCACTTCTTCCATCTTTCCAATTTTTCAAAAGTTTGTATTTGGATACGATATTTATGACATCAAAGAATAGCATATGCAAGGCACGTGATTAAAGAGAATTTATCCATTATAGTTGATGAAAACATATTGGGGGGAGGGGGGGTAAATGTTATGAAAATCGGAAAGTGAGTTGTGTTTTGGGTCATCATAAATGGATAGGAACCATAATTACCTCATCATCAAAGTCAGAACTTCTAGTGACTATTAACTAACTTTAAAATCTGACTATGTGTGAGTGTGAGACATCTTCACCAACTCCCTGCCTACTGGAACAGTGATAATAGAACACATCTAAGCCTTCTCTATTGCTCCAATAAAATCTAGCTTTACATCATTACCAAAAACCAGTCGTAATCTAGGTCTTTAATCTATAAAACTATTAAGAGAGCAGGTTACATATTTTGCAGAAACAGATTATTATGAAAACAATACGACGATATCACAAGAACCATCAGATGCCTATGTTTCCTATATATAAACTCCCAATGCTAGGTAAAAGTCCAACAATGCATGATAAGGGCTACAGGGTGCAAGCCCACGCTTCTAGGTGTGAGCTGCAGGGATCAACCTCAGATTCTCCACATTAACAAGACCAAAACTAGTCAAACAAGGAAACTTGTATGAGCAAATCAGATAAGAGGCTAAGGATAGGGTTTACTATGACTTGTTTTTGAGTTGGATAGAGAGGGTGGGAACAGTTCTTGAAATATTGCCACCTCTAGAAGAAATTGTCAACTCGTAGCACAGTTAGATGAAATTAATTTATTGTATATACTGACTCCAAAATTTCCAAACTAACCTTACTTAATTATCAGAAGAGCTAAGAGAATTTAAGCAAAATGTTATAAAAGAGAAACAAATATGTTGAAATACCTGAATTTTAACAATACGGTTACGTATCTTCAAAAATTCTTTTCTACCCTTCCATCCCCGATACTTCTGCTGGATCCTTACAGCTGCAGAATGCAAATAATCCTCAAAGTGACTCAACTTCTGAACCTTGTTCAAGGAACCAAGAGCAACCAGGTCATGTGAAACTTCAGAAATATCATTGCTGCTCTTATTTAATTGTCTATGACGGAATGACCGGGCCCTGAAGGCAGCTTGGATCAGGGCAGCTGCATGAACTGATTTCCTAACAGCAGCAAGAGACCGCTTCACGGAAAGCTCATCATTAATTGCTCCACCAGATGACTTGACAACTTGTGTCGCAGACTCAAGAACATTTTCTGGTGCAATAGTTGCAGAGACGTTGTCCGTTATATTATCGTTGATAGTCAATAAATATAAGTGTGTGGTTAAATCTACTTCTGCCAAATATCCGGCAATTCCCTTATGTCCTCTGCTTGATGCTAGATCTGCAGCTGTCCGTCCACCTGGATACTCTGGTGTTGGGTCATCTACAGCGCCTGGAGCTGCACCTAATCTAAGAAGTGCAATGACTGTTTCCTCTCTGGAGAAGGGACATAAGACAATATAACAGAGTTACATACAGCCTTCAAATCAATTAACAAATCCATAAATTTCAACATAGAAGTTCTAAAACAGAAACATATGACCAAAACATCTCAAACATTGTCTATAAAATGGAATGATGCTCCATTGAATTGATATAGAATGGGACAAATCGTGAAGTATGGGAAAGTTGGAAGAACAAAATCAGTATAACAAGTAATAAGCCTTATCAACTATAATCTTTCATTTAACTAATGAAGTCCTTTTTACCCATCAAGACAAGCACATGAAACAGCAGGATGAAGAAGTAATAGGCACTAAAAAGGAGAAATGTAAAAGGACAATGTGCTCTCAGTTTTATATCCCAAAAGCAATAACTATAGAGAAATTAGGGTGTCAGTCTAACCTTCCAAAGTATGACGCCCAATGAAGAGCAGTCCTTCCTCGTGCATCTCTATAATTGGGACTGACACCTGAAGCAACTATCAGACCCATTGCCCAATCATAACCAAGAGAAGCTGCTAAGTGCACAGCTCCTAGGCCTTCTTCATCCAAGACACGTGGTCCTTTACCTCCCTCGTGGACTTTACACACTAGCCACTCACAAAGTCTGTTCTTTAGCAAATTCTCAATCAATATATCTCTAGTATTTATTTGATCAACTTCAAAGGCAATACGAGTTTCTTCGACTCTATCCCAGTCACTTTCGCTTTCACTTCCCCTTGAACATATAACATTTCCTATCTTACATTTATCACAATCTTCAATAGCACAATTCAACCAACTCTTCTCTGAGCCTAAGGATAACAGTTTTGCCAGACGAGTTTGAAGCCGCACTTCTTCTGGTCCATTCTTGACTGCCATAGAATAAGTTTCTACTGGATTTTCACGATATTCAAACTCCCGCACCTCACTGCAGGCTAACCTGTTACTGCAGGTGATGTAGAATGGAACTCGGCCAGGAGCATGTACAGGTGCTTGACATCGGATGGCGTTAGCTGTCAGAACTTCAGCAGAAACTTCTACTTCACCAAACATACAGCTCCAGATAGTGCTTCCAGAAGCTTGCTTGCTTCCTAGAAATGACCCAATGACTAAAACCTGCAGAGAAGCACTATTACAGATGAGCATGTTTGAATATCCCGAGCATCTTAAACATAATGCAAATGCATAAAATAGCAAGCAATCTATCTAAACCCAGTATAACTACCTTCGTTTCAACCCCAGAATAGGCCCAATCAGGTGAGAAATCACAGATGGTAAAGTGCTGTTCCTGGGATAGAGAAGGGCCCAATGAATCAATATCCAGTTGCATATGATGTGATAAGCTGGAAACTTCCTTCTCATCATTAGTAGCATCAAGAGTACTCCAATAATTGCCAGAATCAGAAGCCATCAGTGAATCATCACAGTCTCCACCAATTTCCTTATCCATCCATCTTCCAAAGCTGTCTAGTTTCTTCAACGCCCCTAGTTCACTATGATTTGCAATGTCTTTGCATTTATTTTCTACTTGAGAGGTAGAACCAAGTGGTACCTGAGGACCAGCAACATCCTGAAACTGGGAATACTAACGTTAAAATTGAGCTCCTACAACAAATTTATAACCAAATAAGACACTTTCTTTCCATTGCAACCTTTCTAAGTCTTCACATATTGTTGGATTGATAAAAAATAAAACATGTGAGTGGAAGAAATAGAACATAAGAAGCTAACGGCAGAATGCAAACTAATACCGGAATCGCTCTAGAAGAAGCTACGGTTATTGTCGGCATGCCTATACCAGCGATCAACTGATCTTCACAAGTAACATTTTGGACTGCGCTCTCAGTATTCAATCTATTATCTGCTAAATTACGAGTTGTCAAGTCAGCTGCAGCAGGTTGTTCTAATAGAAATTTCTTGTCAGGAAAAAATATGAAGTCAGCTGCATTTCTGTTTGAGCTTTGAACTCCAGCCCAGTTTGATGGTCCAGAGCCATGATTAAATTTAGATCCAGAGAGCCATGAATTCGGATAGTTACTTGAGGAATCTGGAAATCCTGAAAAGCAGCAAGCATATTCCAGATCACATCTTCAGAATTTTGTAGAACTTAAGAAATTAACTACCATGACCTTACTGAGGCAGTGCAACACAGATAACTTGGACAACGTTAAATTAAGAAATTCATTTAACAGGCTTGTTTAATGGCATAAAATAAAAGCATGATTAAAAGATATCGCACGAGAGTATATCAACATATATATATACATATATATATATAGAGAGAGAGAGAGAGAGTAAGAGGAAAAACTTGCAAATAAGGTGTAAAGCAGTTTACCCGCAACATCATGTTCAAGTAAAGCAGCACTATGTGACATGGAATTGTACAATGGCTGAGCAAGAGAAGAAGAGGCACCAGGATCATCCCTTGAACCTACATCCTCAACTTCTGGAGATAGTGTTTGCCCACTCCAGTCAAGTTTGCTGGGACTTGATGCAAATGATGCCTGACCAGAATGGGCAGGAGAAGTTGCTTGAGTGAAGCATACAGCTGAATTAGTTTGTGCGCATCTAACCTGTGATCCTGGATCTACTAGCAAGCGGGAAATGCCAGATCTGTACCCCTGCATGGCATGCAACACAAAAATACAATTAATTAATTGCGCTATACCAGGGCAAATGACATTTACTGAATTCCAGCGAAGTCAACTTGTCACTTTTAATCCTGCGTAGCAGGTCCATGCCAGATTTTAGATTACCAATATGCTGAATTGTTCAAATGAACTAAGAAGGTCCAATCTGGGAATGAAGACATTGCTGCAAAAAGATCTTTCTTCCATGATAAAGACATATTTCATCGGTTTTAAATTTTGGTATGCCCATTAAACTAATAACTTAAAATGAGAAAATATGATGAAGAAAAAGAGACATAGATTAGTAAGTAAATACCTCCTTTACTTCTCTGTAATGCACAAGAACAATGTGTTCCAAACGCCTGAAAATGAAGAAAACATGTAAACAATGAGATAACAGTGTCAAGAAACATCAATAAGTAGTTATAACCAAAGAAAAACTATATCTGACTTGATAAAAAAATTATTATCTCGCAGAACTAGAAACACAATTGTTTACTTAAGAAGACCGAACCCTACAATAGCTGAAATTCTTCAGGGTGAAAAACAAGTCGCATAAATCATAAGAGAATCTGACAACTCAGACTTAAGACAGCTTGCACAGCCACAATAGACAATTCACTTCCTACATTCAGTACGCAATGTAAACATTTTTTCCAGACTTCGAGCCAAAACATTTAGCCAGAATTGTTCTTTATTTTTTGCATTTATGAAGGAAAAACTATAAACCAAAATCCTCCTACAAATCATATTGGCAATCAACTAAGTACTGCAGGAAAAGTAAGCAGGACATTTTTCTATTTTATTTTTGTTAGGGGTAAGGAAAATTGTAATTTAGTAGCGGCTTAAAAAGTGAAATGTTTTAGCAATTCATGGAGTACAATACAAAAAAGCATCCAATCATAATTGATGCTACCCGAAAAATCATAAGTCTCAAAACCACTGACAAGGCGACACGTGGCAGGCTAATGTCACCCGGGTCACCCTACCCGGGCCCAAGGAGCCGCATCCAAAGTAAGGCCCAAGTCAAGTCATTGCACTGCTTGGCTTGAACAATCAACTAAGGCATGACTCAACCCATATGGGGGCTTGGAGAGCACACTTAAGTAGGAGCCTACACCCTACGCTAGCCCCCGCGCCCAAGCCAGGCGACACAAAATTGACTAAACCCTTCAAGGGTTCCATGAACATGGCAAGACCCCAAAGAGGCCACAAGCTACTCAAAAGAGCCTAAAACACTTAGGCAAGCCTCACAAGACTCAAGCAAGCCTCACAAACCCTTGGACAAACCAAGCATTAGCCAAAGGCCAAAACACCATGAATGGACCCTATGCGCGAGGCCGAAGGCTGCACAGGCCACGGATGTCGTGGCATCAACATCCCATGTTGCAGCATGAAGACCCTGGATGTCGCGGCATTCAAGCCCCATGCCGCGGCAATGGGACCCTGCGCGCGAGGTCAATGCTGCGTAGACCCCAGATGCCACGGCAATGCACTCCCATGCCGCGACAATGGTCCGTCCCAGCCTAAATCAGCATGTTTCGTTCTCCAGCACTCAACGATCGGCACCCCATGACCCCAGGCAGCACCTTACGACTCAACACACTCTTACAAGGCTGATACAAGACTTCCGCCTTGCCGGTTCACCTTCGTGGCGCTCTAACAAGCCCTCACAACATCAACACTCCCAAACACCCATGACCTTGCCTTGCGAGGTCACTGCTCACAATGGGTCGGGCGAGTCATCACATCCCACAGTAGGCATACGGGACACGCCCGTCTCACTGGCACGCATGAGCAACGCGTCCGGAGGAAAAGAGAAGTCTAACACCGCAAATGAGCTAGATGAGCACAATGGGCCAAGTGGGCCAAATAGGCCTTGATGGGCCTCACATCTTCATCAACCAATCACGCTATGACATGTGATAGGTGGTAAGAGCCTATAAATACACCAACCCTTGGTAAGAAAAGAAATTCCAACTTCATTTGTGACATTTATTTATCTCTCTAGCTTTCTCTCTCTAGAAAAGTTATGAAGTGCATTCCTTTTACCATACAAGGACTTACTCTCATGAGGCGGAGTCCTGGTAACCCCACCCCAGGTGTTTCGTTCCTTTGGTGTGTTGTCTTCATGCAGGCTATAGGTTCGCACAACTTGAAGTACCTTAGCTTGGGAGAGGAACACCTTGACTTGACACTTGAACAAAGCTGGACACTTGGAACAATTTGACAAAGAACTTAGATACTAGGCTAGTTAAATTTGCTTACGTGGACAAGAAGACATTACACTCACACTCCTAGTGTGTTTGCGTTGACCTCAGGTCAAAACAGGCACATCAATAATAAAAAGGGCATCCAAGTTATTTTCTTCCTATATATCAAATTCAGTTTCTACAGTATTATTGTGTGGGAATAGAAGGGTTGAAGCGAAGTTTTCATGGTTTCCTTAACATAGTTGGTTACTTTAGGATTACAACAATATTTGGAGTCTTGGCAAGGAGTCCTAGAGGTGCTTAATGTCATTGCCAGGAACGTAATTTTCTGCAAATTCTGCAGGAACATTTTCACACATGACAAGTATCTTGATTTTCCAGTAGTACTAACAGTAATTGGTGTTTGTTAACCTGTTTCAAGTTGGCCCTACATGTAATTAGTACATAGTGATGCAAGTAAATTAAAACTAAAAATTGGACTTTCCAGAATGAGCCGAAATCCAGCTGGTACATACAAACCTGGCTGGCTAACAATACTCATCGCTTCGCCATGACCTGCTGCCTTGGGCCGTTACAGGGTCGTTTTAAGTTAGTATTAGTATTTGGAGTACAAATATTTGTTATTGGCGGACAACTCGATGACCCCCTTTATCTTTCTTTAAGAACTAGCCATGATGAACTTTTAGAAACTCAAACCTTCAAATAAGTTCTAAGCATGGTTGTCAAATCGGGATTCATATCGTGAATCGGGAGAGGATTTTGTGAATCGTGAATCGTGAATCGGATCGAATCGGAAGA
>JAYMTF010006532.1:0-10151 GCA_036897485.1 Pelargonium nanum
ATAATTACCATTGATGCTTCTGTTTCTGTGGATGGTTTGTGGAGAAGAAGAGAAGCAATTGGAGCAGAGAAAATGGAGTTTCATGCTGCTGTGTTGCCAACAATGAGTTTCTTGATAATAAAAAATTCTGAATTTTTTTTTTTTTTGAACTGTGGGCTTATGATTAGAGTTCTGAGAGTATAAATAACAAAATTTGCACAAACAAGAAGAAGGATTTAATTTGGGAGGAAGTCGTGCTGACGTGGCAATGCAATTGTTTTGCTGACGTGTTAGATGTTGAAATTTGGAATTTTTTGAATATAAAATCTTTAATTTATTCACCAGAGAACAAGTCAGTTCAACATATTTATTTGAATTTACTGGTTTTTGATGATTTTTTAATACTATTATTTTCACATATATGAGTAAATTGTAACTAACACTTTAGATGGCTTAAATAAATAAATAATTAATTAATTTGGTATTGGTCCCACACAACAAAATAATAAGTAATAACTTAACTAAGCAAAATTAGATTAGTTAGAGGATATGGGAAAAAACCAAACCCACAAAACAAAATAAACTACCAAATCAAGATTTGGCATTATGTTTAATTTTATTTAAATGCTTTTCTTTATGTGTAAAGACTTGAAAATTACCCACTGGGTGTGGTGCAGTTGGTGGGCTAGGGTTGCGTGAGTGAGAAGAGCTTTTGAGTTCGATCCCCATTCAACACACCTGTGAGGGAGAGGTGAGAAATCATTAACCCTGTGACCAAGCCTCGAATGGAGATTAGTCTGGGTATGGCCAAATGGCTTAAAGGTGTCTATCGCGAAATTGAGAGCCTGCTCAGGAACCCCATAGTTTAAACCAAAAAAAGACTAGGAAATTGCATACCTAAGACCTAACCAAACCAACTAGTTGGTTTTACATTTTTAACTAACCAAAATATCTATATCTTTATTATCAAAACTTAGTTCTTAATAATCTTTTTATGTTTGGTATGTTGGGGATGTGGATGAGTAACTATGAAGGAGGTTGGGGTTTAGCAGCCAAAATTGAAAATATTCCTCTATTAATTTTCAATAATAGAGGCCCTTGGAAAATAAAAATAAAAATATAATATAGAGGTTTAGATGTAAAACTATATTTCTACTCTCTTGTGGTCAACTCTCATGCAATAATAACAATAATAATTTATCAAATTCCAAACATATGATTCAAAAAGAGGAATATGAAAGAACATCCAACTTGAGTTGCTTTAACATAGATAAAATTGACAAAACTAGTATTCTAGATATATTTTTTACAAAACACGACATATATTTTTACGAGTTCAAGTCGCATAAAATAAAGTTTATCTAGAAGCGACACTTTAATTATAAATTCGAAAATATTTTGAATTTCGATACTACTTAAAGTTGTTCTTGATACAACCAAATTTTAAGATGGTAAGATAACATTTATTTTATAAAAGTGCAAATCAATTCGGACAAATGAATTCATACATTATACACATAAAATTGTAATCTGACCTAATTCATGATCTGAAAATACAAATAAAATCGAACTCCTTAAATTAAATTCAGATTTTTATTTAGGTTGGGTCAAATTAATTCTATAAAATTGGGGCTAATTAAGAGAAATGAGTACATTTTACCCGTAAAATGTGTTTATTTTGTTTTTGTAATTAATAAATTATAAAATTACTGGTAATTAGAAAGAAATACAAGTTCCAAAGAAAAAAAAACCGTACAATTAAGCTCTCCATCACGATTGTGTTTCGGGTGGAGCTTTACGCAAATTCCACTACACAGATTCTTCTTCTCCATCTCTTCTCTTCTCTTCTAACATCACCTTTTACAATTCACATCTCTCCTCTCTCTGCTTCCTCTGTTTTGTTCTTCGTTTTTTTCCCTTTTAAATCAACCATTTTTTTAGCTCAAAAAAAAAAAATCAACCATTTTTTTGTCCTCTCCCTCCGTGAAACCGTTACACGAAACCCAGATTCCTGCGTAATTCACTGCCCACTTCTGGATTTTGTGTTCTCTCTTCTGGGTTTCGATTCTTTTTCTCGCCCCTTGTTTGGATAGAAACTGGGTACGAAAATTTTCTTATTTTTCTCAATTTTCTCGTCTTTTGGAATCAAACCGAGTACACATTCCTCGGATCAATCGAGGAGTTTTGTGGTCGTTTGGTTTTTGTTTTACTAAAAATTTCCAGAGCTAATCAGATGGGTAACATCGGAAGCAGCGGAGCGAACGGCCGTCGCCGGCAGGGGAGCCGGCGGAGCCACCCACCTCCGCCGCCTCCGGCGGCTCCACAGCCCGAAATCACGGCCAATCGGTACGTATTCGCCGCCGCGACGCCGTATCCTAATCAGTACCCAAACCCTAACCCTCCACCGTACTACCACCAGTACCCAGGGTACTACCCTCCGCCGCCGCCGACCATGCCGGTCCCTTTGCCGGCGCCGTACGACCACCACCACCGCGGCGGCGGAGCTCATCCCCACATGGACCCTAGGTACCCATGTCCGGCTATGCAAAACCCTACACCATATGTTGAGCACCAGAAAGCTGTTACTATTAGAAATGATGTGAATCTAAAGAAGGAGACTTTGAAGCTTGAGCCTGATGAGGAGAACCCTGGGCACTTCCTTGTTACCTTCACTTTCGATGCCACGGTCTCGGGGAGGTGAGAGATTGAATTGAATTGCTTTTCGAGTTCTTTGATTCGAATTCGTTAGATTGTGATTGCTTTAGTACTTGTGATATGTTTGTAGAATGGTAGAGTTGGAATTATGTGGAATTGTAGGCTTGTTTTGTATACATTTACCTGTTGTTGATGGAAATTTGTTATGCGATTTGAATTGCGGTTTTAGAGGATATGAATTGAGTGGTTGCTGATTGAAAGCTTCTACGTATCAGTTTGATAGATTGGCAATTTTGAAAGTACTCGTGAAGGAGTAGGAGGTGCTCTTGGGGATCCGTGTTTTCTAGGTGCTAATTCACAAGTTTTTGAATTTTTGTAAAGATTTTTACAGAATTGTGTTAATACAAATTAGGAGTTCGGGGTAGAAGCAAGGATTCCAAGGATTATATTTGTGTGAAAGTACCTTCTAACAAGAGATTCAGGGGTTTCTTTTTGGTCTCTATCTGAGGTTTAGAAACTTCGAGTATAATGAGAGAGTACGGATTGTAAGGATTATATTTTTGTGAAAGTACCTTCTAACGAGAGATTCAGGGATTCCTTTTTGGACTCAACCTGAGGTTTAGAAACTATGAGTATAATGAGTGAGCACAGATTTTAAGGACTATATGTGTGTGAAAGTACCTTCTAACTAGAGATTCAGGGGTTCCTTTTTGGCCTTGATATAAGGTTTAGAAACTACGAGTATAATGAGAGAGCATGGATTTTTTTTTTCTTGAGAGCATGGATTTTTTTTTTCTTGAGAGCATGGATTGTAAGTGTTATATTTGTGTGAATGCATCTTCTAACGAGAGATTTAGGAGTTCCTTTTTGGCTTCGATCCGAGGTTTAGAAACTACGAGTACAATGAGAGAGTGTACCTCTCCCGTTAGATCTTTAGGCTTGTTCTGTGTATAAGTATTTTGGTTTTCTTAGATAGACCTTATTTCCCAACGGCTTTTCTAACGAATATAGTCTTGCATCTGCATGGTAACCAACTCATTACATTTAAGAGGTTCTGTGGCATTTATCTTCGGATCTTAGTTATTATCTCTTGTTAGTTACTATAAAGTTCCTATCATTTAGTTTTCTTTCTTTGCTATGTTTAGCATTGATCATGATTTTCTGTTTTAAAACATTTTTCTTTGTTTGTTATGCAAACAGCATTACAATTATCTTCTTTGCAAAAGAAGGTGAAGACTGTAACCTTACACCGACGAAGGAAAATGTTCTCGCACCTCTGAAGGTAGATTTTCCACAAGGTCTGGGCCAAAAGTTCAGACAATCCTCTGGAACTGGGATAAACTTTTCTATGTTTGATGAGACGGAGTTGTTACGAAAAGAGGGCGGTATGGATGTTTATCCTCTAGCAGTTAAAGCTGAGGCATCGCCAGTTAATCAGAATGAATCCGATGGAAATTCGGCTTCTGGAACAGGAACCATGAATTCTCAGATAACTCAGGCGGTCTTTGAGAAAGATAAGGGTCAATACCAGGTTAGAGTAGTGAAGCAGATTCTTTGGGTGAATGGGATGAGGTATGAGCTGCAAGAGATATATGGGATTGGCAATTCAGTTGAGAGTGACTTTGATGGGAACGACCCGGGAAAAGAATGTGTCATTTGCCTGTCAGAGCCACGGGATACAACTGTCCTTCCCTGCCGACACATGGTAACTATGCTCCCTCTATTATTCTTCTGAATTATGTGATTAGTTAAAAGGAAACAGAGTGAGCTGTTGTTTCAATGGTTCACTTACATGATTTTAAACAAAACGAATTCCCGAAACAGGTGAGGGCTAATTTCTTACAATGGTTGAAGTTGAAGTGTTGAACCTGACCACCAAATTACTGGTTGAATTGTTTTCATCGCCAGTGATTGCAATATTTAAAATAATAAGAACCCACAAAAAGAGAGAGATTTTAAGAGAGAGAGAGCCCATATGGGAAAGACACTTTTTTAGGCTTTTAGCGAAGTGCACGAGTTGTTCAATCCAAAGTGTCTTAGGTTGTTTGTGATTATTTCCTTGGTAATTCGTCCAAGGCAAGTGCAAATCTCGGAAAAACTTGTTTTTTGATTGTGTTATCTTTATGGTGCAGTGTATGTGCAGCGGTTGTGCAAAGGTTCTGAGGTTCCAGACGAACCGTTGCCCAATTTGCAGACAACCTGTTGAGAGGCTTCTGGAGATAAAGGTCAACAATGGGCTTGATGAATGATAAAGAGAAAATATGTTCATGCCACCAGGTTGATGTATAGTCCTTTGCCGTTTCTTTCTGCCCTTTTCTTTTGCTTGCTAAATTACTGGGTTTTCTGGTAATCAAACGCAAAGTTATGATCTCAACACAGTTTGGCATAGAAAAAACTTGCTGGCATTTTGCACCAGAAGATGTAAGTGAATATGATCACATGAATGTGCAAGTGCTTGAGCAATTTCTCGAATGTTAATTGTTATTATGATCTAATTTAGAATACATATTTATACATACATATATGTATGTGATAGTATGATCAATTGTTGGTTTACTGAGAAACAAAAAGAAAAGTTTATTTTATGTTTCACTTGATGTTGGTCTCTTAGGTCCGGTCTCAATCTTGAGCTGGTTTTTTGAAGGACTAGATTCTGATCAAATGGGTTTATTCTTTGAAGAAAGTGTTTACTTGTGAGCTACAATGCAATTTGGGTCAAACTTCAAACCCAAGTTCTGGATTACAAGTTTGTGACCACCATTAGCAAGTGAAAATCAATTTTATTAGTTTTTATAAACTTGAAATCAAATCCAGAGTATTAGTTTTGAAAAATGTAACTCTATTTTTTTCCTACAGATTTTTTTGGGTGCAATAACTACCTCAGGTTGCATAAGTGGGAAGAGCGGTTGCATCCGGTCTCTACTCAACACGCCTCTGGGAGAGAGATGAGTTTTAACTGTGACTTATCCTCGAATGAGGATTAGTCAGAGTGTGATAAATCACCTTAAAGGTGTCAATTTCGAGTTTGCGGGCCCGCTCAGAAACTTGTGATTTAGCCCAAATTGAAACAAAAATTAAATTTGGTATCAATTTGCAGTAAAATGAATAATTGAGGGGCCAAAATGAAACATTCCCATAGACTTTCAGCAAATATGGCTAATCCAAGAGTTGAATCCTGAGAAGGAACAATAAAACCAAACACATGAACTCATTAAGCACACACACACAAGACTTTTATTGATAACATGAAAGACAAAGGAGGGTTTTGGCACATTTAGCTATAGAGCCAAAACCACAAAGCCACCTTCCATGTTCACCACAATGGAAGATACAAACTCTAAAACAACATCACTGTCCCATAAACCAGAACAAATGCAAAACAAGACAACATCAAACATAACATAATCCAAAACAAGACAACATCATACATAGTTTCATCAAGTTTAAAACTTGGGACACACTTCCATTTTATTCTTCTCCCCACCATTGATGCACAAAAACACCACTGCTCCTGAGGTCCTCATAGAGATTCATGCAGTCTCCACCCACGATTCCTTCACTTTCCATGGCGGAGCAGTTGAGAAACAGCTCGTCGACGAAGCATATAGCTCCACTTTCGAACAAATCCGAGAGAAACTTGAGCTCCACATCTCCCGTGTTCATCTTCAACACCACGAAGTCTGCAAATTCAACGGTCTCTTTGAACCAGCCGAGGAAATCAAACCCGTCATCTCCCAATGCTAGATCATCATCGTCGTTACTAGCATTCGCTACGACATTGTTTCCAGCGAGGCCCGGGTGATAGACAAAAGTTATGCCCGGTTTTTTGACATGAAACAACAAGACCGAAGTGTTGTGATCAACCAAGTAGACATTGAAGGAGCCAGGATTGAGCGGATAATTTGGCAAGAACCAATTGTTCACATTGTTCAAGTGCTCGCCCGCTCCAACATCAACATACACAGGTCGTTTTTTGGAGGAAACATCTACCAACTTGGGCAAATAAGCGATCCTTTTCTCGAATTCTACAGGCTTCTCCCTCGCGAGCGGTTCCATGAGTGGTATAAAGGGTTTGTTGTTCATAAACGACGGGCAGTACCCGGGAAGGCGAAACTGCCCAAAGTAACCTACATTCTCGATCTTCTTCCTGAAAACAATGAGCGTGTAGTTATTGACATAAGCAACACGCACAACACTCGAGTTCTTGAGTAGCAATGAGACTGGGGTGGCTGATCTGATCAAGCCATTCGGGTTCGAAGACCCGTCACCAACGAGCATTGCACCGATCCCGCCAGGCTTGAGAATGCGCTCAATCTGGAGCACCAGAAGCGCAGGGACCGAGACCTTGTCAAGATCCTTGGAGAACACGAAATCGAAAGAATTGTCTCCATAATCGAGCTCGTAAACAAGCTTTCGATGCCTGATCGAGAAAAATGGTTGCCTGTAAACCCCACAAGCATCAGAAAACCCCAATTCTCGCAATGCCAAAACCGACGCGGCCGATCCTTCCCCGACACATAAAGCTCTCGCATCGTAGCTCAGCAATTGCATGTTCATCAGATCTTCGACCACAGCAACGGTCAAATTCACATTTTGCTCACACTCAATGAACTGATCAAGCTCCCCAAAAATGGGTTTCAGAAACCGATTCGAAATCGACCCGGCGGCGCAGTCACTTGAGGTCACAACCACCGGACCGGTGGTTCCGAGGAAGTGCAGCCACAGAAATACGGAGGTGGCGAAGGTGAGCACGAAGGCGCGTAGCACCACGCGCCGCCCCACATGGCCGTGAAGGACGTGAAATTTCTTCAAATCCATAGATCTCGCTTCTTTTTCACGGACCCAGAAATGGTTTTACCCAGAAAATTAAAGGGCAGTTATCGAATTCAACGAAACGAAATTGCAGAATCGCAGATTGATACTAAAAATTGAGAGACGAAACAGAGATCACAAAATATAAACTAGCGAGTGCAAAACCTGGAGGAGGTGTGGTTTCCACCCACGAGGAGACCCATTGATTTTTGAAACCCTAGCCAGACCCTCCTCGGAACCATCCTCGCCATTGACGCGAACCGATCAATCTCCGCAAAATCGAACCCAAAAATCAACAAAAAAGAACCTACATTACGTCTCAAAACCCACAAAAAAATACAATTTTTTCTCAGATGAAACAGAAATGTTTGAAACCCTAAAAACCCAGATCTGAAATTGTTCGATGGAGGTCGAGTGAAGTGAAGTCAAGCTCTGGAGTGACGAAGAAGACGAAGAAGAAACAGAGGATTTTATATCGATCAGACCATTTACCGGTGAAGTTGACATTTCATGACGTGTCGATAAAGCAACCGCTTGAACTTAAATGATGTGTACACGCGTCCGAGAATTGACGGTCGAGATTCAATAATTGCTTGGTGTGGGCCCAGGGGCATTATTGGGTTTTGAGATTTGTGCCAGTTTATATTTTTTTAATTGTTATTTTTCTGATCCGTCGCACATGTGGAGATGTGAACACGTGAATATGTTATGAAGATAAGTAGAGGTGTGGGGCCCAGAACCTTACCTCTTTTGTTTTTGAAATCGTACTATGATTAGCATATGTTAATCTAAATTTAGTAAGTTTCTTTGTCTCTGTAATTCTGAGCTGGCAATGATTAAGACTATTCTCGAGTTAATAATCAAATTTGAACCAAATTTTGAGATTTAGCATGGGCCCAAGTGTGGGATTTGGATTGGGCTACGAAGCAAACTAATGGGCTTAAGTTGGTCTAGAGGCCCACTAAAAGCCTTTATCTTTAGCCCAAATATCCAATAAATATGTAGTAGAATACCCAATTTAGTCCCTGAACTTTTATGTTTCGACCAAATTTAGTCCATGACTTTTTTTAACTCAAAATAGTCCATGAACTTTCAAATATTGACTCAATTCGTCCATGAACTTTCCCCAAATTGGATCAATATTTAAAAGTTCAGGAACCATTTGGGTCAAAAAAAAGTTCATGAACTAAATTGAGTCGAAACATGAAATTTTGGGGACCAAATGGGTCTTTCACCTAAATATATTGTCTATTGATATGACATATAACCAATTAACCTAATAATGTAAACAATTTTAAGAAATTAGTTATGCAAGAACAAACAATAGATTTTTTATAATAAGATAATTAGTTACTTTTGAGCTTGTTATAAACACGTGTTCATAGGATTAGAAGAATGAATATACGATAGTATCTAATTTATTCTTAATTTTTCTCAAGGTAGAAAGTATGATACTTATCTCGGAATGGAAGGAATACTTTGTACTTAAAATTTAAGATTTTGTTTGGTAACACAAATTATGGGGCGTGCAAAAGTGTTCTACAAGAGATTGCTCGTGTCATGTATATTGAATCTTTTTACGACAATCCACTTCAAACAATCGTCTTTAAATAGTTATAAGAGGTTGTGGTTTTTAAAGTGATAAATGTTGACTCGTCGTGAATATAAAAACAAATTTAAACTCAAAATAGTGCTAATTTAAAAGATCGGTTCGTTAGACGATTGAATATCTGAACTTTAAGAGCACGTTTTTATTTTTATATGTATTTCTACACGACACGATATTAGTCAAATAACGCATTTAATTTTATTGGTCTCTTCTTATATGTTGATTTCTCTCTAAAACAATGATGAAGGATGAATATTTGGTTAAAAATAGAAAGTACTTGAAAATTAAAATTCCTTTCCGGCCAAATGTTTGTATTGTTTTTGGTGATGTAAAGATGACCATACTTTCTCCCCTTTTTTGATAGGATGAGAATTCAAATTTCATTTTAGATTTATTCACTATAGATAATACCTTTTCAATTTGATTAGAAATTTTTTAAATTTAATGTAAAATGTGCGAGTTTGTATGGTCTAATTAAGAAGAATCAAATTCAATTGGATTCCGCGAGTTCCATTCCAAATTATCAACTCTAGTGCATAATATAAAGTTGTGTTTTTATTTTCTTCTCAAACATTTGCAATCCCAACCTAAGTTTGTTGACTTTATTTAATGAGAAAAATTAATGTTTGGATGACTAAAGAGTTTCATATTTTATGACTTGTTTGGGAATTGAAACACTTCTAAATCTGCAGAAGTATATGTCACTTTCTTTCATCACAAAAATATTAGTAAAGTACGTCTTAGATTTATACCTTTATTTTGTGCTACTTTTTTTAATAACGAATAAGTTTGTAATGTAATCTTTTTAATTTATGTTAGACTTACGTGACATAAGTTGGAATGAATAGTTTTTTAATGCAAACTTTACCTTTAAAAATTAAAATTATATTCTCTCTCAATATTTATATGTCTCAATATAGTGCTCCACATGATAGACAAAACATAAGATAGTAACTAAAAATAACTGAAATATAGTTTATACAAAAATAAATAAATGTCTAATCTAAAATAAAAACAAAAACACTCAAATACAATAGTCAGGAGCTCTCTAGGGTTAGAGAGGAAAAAGCGGAATGTATGCTCTGTGAGCATTTGG
>JAYMTF010006533.1:0-10151 GCA_036897485.1 Pelargonium nanum
GGAAGACAAATCTGGGTACCGTGTGAGACAAGGCAATAGGTGCCTTGAAGAAAAGGTTGTTTGGGTTTATGAGCATTTTAAAATGGTTTATGTGCACTACAGTTCATGACACACTTCAACCATCTAGAGTGTGATGACTTAGTGCTGCTTAAAAGATGCGAATATATATTTATAATTTCAACTACCCACACTTCTCGTATAGCAAGTGACCAACTTGAAACCTACCTAAGTCAAGTCGTTTTCTATTGTAAAATATTATTTCTAGACTCAATCGTATTTTCGGAATACGGTTGTGATTCTTTTGTTGGTTTTTGTATGTGTCGGGTTTCCTAAAATTTATCTAATTTTGGATTCAGGTTTCGAAGGTCTGAAATGTTGTAGGTCAGGTCTTAGAGCCTGTAAAGGAAGAACAAACAGTACTTAAGCAAAACGTCGAATGTGTATCTGAAGGACCGCCTCGAGAGTGAGAATTAGGATCTTAATACAATCTTGAAGGTATGAACGAATATTCGAAGATGTTCGAGTATGTTCAAAGATCTCAATGAATGTTCAAAGAACTCGAACAAGGTTTGGAAGTAGTGCCGGCAATCTGGATCCGAATTCGCGGACATCCAATATCCAATCCGAGAAAAATCCGATCAATTATGGATAGAATCGGATCGGGATTTCCTTGCAAAAAAAACGGTCGGATCAGATTGGATCAAACTAGTGTAAAATGAGCGAATTTATCCAATCAGATTTGATCCAATTCGATTCAAAATATTTTCGGATAGAATCGGATGTTAAGTTCAGTCCGGAATCTGAACTAAATCCAATCCGATCCAACGGATTGTCACCTCTATTTGGAAGAGTTTCTTCTGCACTCCAAATGGTGTATATGTGGAAGTAGAAAAGATGTTCTAGATCTTTTTACCTTGAGTGGATGACCTTATTTATAGACTTACATTTACTTGATGAGGTGGGCCGATATGAATGGGCGAAATTTTTTATGCGGGCAAAGTGGAAAATCCAAGTGAGTATGTAACTCTCTTGGGCGTCGTGAAGAAGGCTCGAGGGCTCCTCTAATTCATTCCCTTGCACTCGCGGACAAGTTGGTGTGCTAAGTTTACTCGTGCACTAATGTGCATGAGTGATCAAGAGAAAAGAGTCATGTAGAAATTAGGCATATATGTTTAAGCATTGTGCGGAGAGCCATGTACGCGGAATTCCATAGGCACAAACGCAAGCTTTGCGGAGCAATGACTCGTGGATGCAAGGAGCGCAGACGGTCTTGCGGAGGAAGTGCATGCTAGGTCTTTTGGAGCACCATTTGGAACATTTTGCGAAAGTGTCTTCTAGAATGGATGCGGTAGTCCAACTCGATGTGCAGCTCCATGCAAATGCGCAAGTGTACATATGGGCCTCCGTAAGGTTGTACAAATCATGCTTTTCATATGCTCGTGTGAACTCATAGCGGAAGAGGCCATCCGGAAATGTTTTCCTATTGCACTCATGAATTGCACTTGTGAGATGCCTTTGTAAGATGTTCGTGTGAAATTCCTTACAGGAAGTGATCCATCCTTGTCCTCATGTGTCGATGTGGAGAGTGAGGTCACGTGCTCATTAGTCTATTTGGTTATGTAATTTTGGGTATCATCAATTTTTCTCTCTCATTTGTACCTATGTACATGAACAAATAAAGCACACCAACTCGCATACGCAAGTACAAGGGCATGAAAATAATCCATCAAACTTTCTTCGCAATGTCCAAAAGAATTAACGAGCTCACTTGGACTTTCCACTCTACCCGCAGAGCTCGAAGTGCTCTTAAAGGATAAGGTGTCATCCAAGTGAGAAGAGGGCCAAAGGTCACATGTAGGCACTACAAAATTCTTGACCAATGAGAATATGTCACTTCATTAGATAATGAATAACACTTCACCCAAAATAAAAGATTTTGAATATTTTCTCACATTTTCACGTGTACACCGTTCAAAGTACACAAAGAACCATTTGTTAGATTTCATAAATGAGCTACATATAATGATTTGAGCTTTCACTACTAAAAGGCCGACCTTATTAATAAGGTTTCACTAGCGCCATTATATTTAGCTACTTTATTTTGTAATCTTCCAATATGGGACAACACCCTCTGAAATGTTAAATATGTTCTTTGATGATGTTATTGTGAGTATCATCACTCACAAACTTCATGTTTGAAATCTCATGTGATTTATTAGAGCAATTTATATGGGAACGAGGCTACCACTATATAAACCGTAGATTTTTGTCACATTATGTAATGAGAGGATGTTTCTATATTTAAATTAATGACATCAAATTCACGAGACAACAATTTTATAATGATGTCAATCCTCTATCACAAACGTGTTATATTTTTATAGAGAGATTGTTTCGTGACTCAAATCAACATCAAAATCACGAGACAACGACAATTTCTGTAATAGGTCAATTCTCACTCACAAACACCATATTCTCTCTACAGAGCATGCCAATAATTCAACACCCGATTCAAAAACCAAAACCCAAGAATTTTGCATAGGATCAGATCAATGGAACAGTAAATTTAACAAATTCAAATGATCTAGAAATAAAAACAAGAACAAAAGGTCAGCTAAATTGATTGTTCAGATAGTGATGTAACACCAATTTTAATTATTAGCTTATTAAATAAATTATAAACATCAAAACGGCAACGTTCAATACGAAATATATCCGCAAGTAAAAGGAAACGAACAAGAAAACCGTTACCCGAAATCGTCGCTATGTGTCCGTACATGACCCCGAGTTTTGGACACGGCGTTTTTCCTCTTCGCCGGCCGCTTCGCCGCCGCCTCCGCCCTCTCCATCACCACCACTGTGTCCTCCGAGATCACGCAAAGCGACGGCTTCCACTCCGGCGGCACAGACCCCAGTGGTCCACTCCTCAACCTCAACCTCCGCTTGCACCGCCGCGCCACCGGCACAAGCGACCGCGTCTCCGCCTCCCGAGGCGGTTGCGCCTCCTTTTCCCGCCTCGATGTGGCGGCGCCGCCACCGCAGCACGACAAAAATTTCCTCAAAAATTTCATCGGCTACCACACGTGTGTATATATATATATATATGTAATTCAAAGCAAAGATAATCGATAAGTGATCGGAGGATAAAGCGGCGGCGGCGGCGGCGGCGGTGGTGGCGGTGGTTATGGTGTTTTTTTTTTCTTGTTGCAAGTGAAGGCTAGTGCCTTATAAACTTATAGTGTAGTTTAGTGTTGTGTGGTGATGTTTGGACATGGTTAAGAGGATTTATTACTATAATGCCATTCAGAAGTCTATGAGAAAGAAAAAAATCTTGTTTTTTATTTTCGAAGCAAAGAAAAAAAATCTTGTTAAATGAGATAATGTCACATTCTTAATTATCACTTATTTATAATTAAAAAATACAGAAATAATTTAAAATTGAAACTGTTTAGATTTTTTTTTTGAATTGTTTTTTTAATTATTTGTTTTACATACCTTGGTCTATTTCATCAAAAGTATTTTATATCCATATTTTTTTAACATTTCATATTAATTTTTAGATAGGTTAATAATTAGAAATTTTAATATATGAGTATAGTTCTAAATAATAATTTTTTAAAAGTTTGTAATAAATAATTAATTGGTTCTCTCTATATATATAAAATAATTGTGTAAAATAAGACAAGTAGCAATCATTTGATAAAAATAAAATAAAGCACCATGCTACATGGGTAGTGATGTATAAAGGTCAACTCCATGTATCCATGCATAAATCATGCGGATTTAAACTAATATGATAAAAAGAAAATTGCATTATTTTCTTTACATGAGCCTACTTTTGCTTCTTTTTTTCTAATATCAACTATCTACGTAACGTTGAAATGATTTTCAATAATAATAATAATAATAAATTTGGGAGAAAATATATATATATATATTGTATGTGAGATTTTAATGCAGTAATGACATATACATTTTATTAAATTTTGATAATTTTGTATGCAAACAAATACTTCCTTTATTGGGGAGAGGTACTTGCCTAGAGTCCAAAAAATATTCAACTAATTAGAGAAAACAAAATATTTCAATTTTTAAAAAATATATATATTAATACAATAATATTTGCAAATAAATAATGTCCTATTTTACAAAGATTTTGAAAGATCCACAAATTTTCTTCCATGCATATAGTAAAGAAAAAAGTTTCTAGACTTATTGGTGGACCAAATAAAGTAGGAATTAATACATATGAATATTAGTAAACGTACATTTACAATATGAATTTATGAGTGACATTAATTTAATTATACAGACATGTCAACTATTGGTAAGGTGGGTTGTCACGTTAATGAATTGAAACAACTTTTAATTAATTACTGATTTATTTTTCTCTCCTAGTTGAAAATCTACTCATCCCATTCCCACCCACTTTATACTTAATAAATTTTGGAATATCAGTAACATTAATTTGGAGGTTACTTATAAATAACAAACATTTACGTTTTTATTGACTAATTTATATGCTCACATTAATTATATAGTTTGAATTATATTATCATTTACCGATGAAGATTTACCAGCAATATCCATGCCAGCCAAGCTCTCAATTAGTTTTTGTATCAAAATTGGGGAAGAAATTTGTGAAAGGTAAAATTCATGACTCTTGTATTATGTCCTGCAAGTAAGTACACAGTTTTGAGCTAAGTCCTCAACTAATTGGGCTTATATCACGTATCGTTTGCAGATGATCATGCTTGCAGCAACCCACGAGTAGAAGAAGAATACCTACATGTAAGGAGAGTGTCGATTTATATAGTTCCTGATTGTGCACGAGTCGAGCTCACCAGCAAAAGAAAATGTGAGACTCGCACGTGATGGCGAGTGTTGAAGTGAGTAATTATCTCACATGAAAAAGTAAAAAAAAAAATGAGCTAAATATAATGGTGGAAGTCAAACTCTACTAACAAGGTTGATCTTTTAGTAGTTGAAGACCAAAACATTGTATGAAGCTCATTACTGAAATCTAACATATCAGGTGTATTGTAGCAGAGTGTGGCCATGACGTGTCATGTGCGGTAATTATTTTTTAATGTAATTGGGGCAGTTTGTCTTTTTTTTTATGGCCCGATTTGGCTCTCGTTTGACATGCATGTTCTTATCAAAATATTCTCTTCGACGTGATAAACATCTTGATTTCTAACGTGTGCCCTACCCCATTTTCGTAATAAGCCCACTCCAGGGGCATGAGTCATGATTTCGACATTGAAGTTGATGAGGATTTGAGCAAGATCCGTCCAGTGTACACATGTCAACTTCATAGTAACCAAATTATTATGAAATTTCATTCATCATCACTTGCAAACCAAAAAAAAAGAAAAAAAAAAACTAATCAAGAAAGTAAAGAATCCATAAAAAATTGACAGATGATCAACAATTATATACAAGTTAGTGAAATGAAGTAGCTCAGAAATTGGATTATTTGTCCGCAATGGACTGACAATTCAATTTCTGGGTTCTGAAATATCCATTGTTTGGTTACTTTCAGAGTTGCTAATTCTTAAGTTGCTTGGGAAATAAGGCAAATGCTGCTTGAGCATTGGACAGAATTGGACAACAATGTACATGGAATTGAACTCCACATGGCCACCTGTGTTGTGGAATTTATGAGAAGATAAGCTATCCAGGATAGATTTGCTTTTCAATCAATTTATTTCATTTTCATGATAGAAAATTTCCAATCATATATGGATTGCGTGATCTTAATTTAGATTTGGATTGTGTTTTATCTATCAACGGAGCAAGTGGCTTAAGTCGCTTGCTTCTCTTGAGGACTCAAGTTCGAGTCTCAGTTCACTTGTTGACAATTTCTTCCAAACCCAACCGGGATCCAAAATCTACGATCCATACGATATGAAATGAGAAAAGCTTTGTCTCCAGTATCTTATATGCAACAACATCTCATTTCCCGTCTCACTCCATCTCCAGTCAAATTATGTCTCAAAATAAGTGTCATCTGCAAATGCATTTCCTATTTTGAGAAAAATTAAGAAAAATTTAGTTAATACTGGACTCTAACCGACAATTCGTGGTCCAATAAGCATATTTGTGTTTTTCGGCCCGACCAAACAAAAGGACACGTGATTTTAACGTTGCATCGAGACTCGTCCCGGTAAAAATGCAATTCCCAGCACAATAAACTGGTGTGCCTGATGCTTTTACTATCAAATGATAGGGAGACAAATGCTTACAAGAAATCTTCAACAAACTATATTATCTTGACATGTTGTATTTGACAAGTTTTATGGTCCAACCAGCTACCTCTCCCTGTTCCTTATCTTGTAAAAATGGCCATGCTTCACTTAAGAAAAGAGTAGAGAACTACCATTTGCAAAAACACGAAGCTGGTTTGATCAATGGCCAACTATCGAAGTCAGTACCGATCATATCGAGGAGCCATCATGTTCCCAATTGGGGGAATCGGTGGTCTGGGTTTTGCATACTCTGCAAATACAACCCAACCATCCAGAAACTGCAAAACACGACAGCATATTATCAGGGGATTGTTGAAACTGTGAAGTATAGCAAATGAATGCACAACGTGGATGAAGATAACTATTGCATCGTGCATACAAAAAGCACTGAAACATGCGTATAAGTTAGGAAAAATGAAAAAGGTTTGAAATAGTCCATGAACGATCCCATTTGGAGTAGACCAATTAGATTTATACCACATGGCATTAGACATAAGAAAATGTTTCTTGTTTCGGATTATTATTGTTTCTAATAATGTTAGATTGAAAGGTTTTTGTTAGTGATCTTAACGACATACTTAAATGGAACATTTTTGGACTAAGTGTGAACTAAATTGGAACAAATGCTAGAACATAATTTATGCTGGAAGAAGAAATGGTACCGATCTAATGTGTAACAAATGAGATAGTATATGGAATATTATAAAACTTTTTCCTAAAAGTTATACACAATTTAACAGAATTCGCAACATGATAAACGTGTTGATTCTTGCTTTTAAGTTCCCTATGTTCAACTGATTCACAGAAATGTGTGAAAAGAAATAAAATTGCTAAAAAGGTCAACTCTTGAAGCAGGTCAAATCAATCTCAAGCTAATCTACCAATTTCAATAGATATCCAAGAGACAGTGACTTTGATATCAAGGGTTTCAAGAAATTCCATGCCCTATATCCTTTTTTACAAGGTGCGAGCCAGTCAGCTTTAGCTAAACATTACAAGACTAGTAGAGCCAAACTACTTGCATGGAACATTGCACCATATATAGAAAATGTCAAGTGCTTCAAATCAACCTCTGGTTACATATTATATTCTTTTTTTTTCCCTTTCATTTACTACAATTGATAATCATGGATTTTGGAAAATAAACCGGATATGAATAATACTATATGAAGCCTGAAATTCTGCCAAAGCTCGTGTAACTGTTCTTTCAGCTGATTATTTTTTGAATTGTTAAAATGTGCCCTTGGCATCCTTGAAGTGCGCGCTTTGCTTTGTGCTTAAGCTCAAGGGCATTTTTCGAGCTCAGATGCAATTTGACAGCTCTCTACCCTCAAATTCTACAGAAGCATATGGGTTTTGAACGAGTGGATAGAGATAAGGAGTTCATAAACTCTCCTGTACAGAAACATGAGCCCCATTTATGAGCTCTGTTGTTTTTGTAGACACCTCAATCTCAAGGTAACCCGTTGCCTTCTCAACCAGCTAATCTGAGTAGCCTATGTTTCCCTTTAGGGCTGTCCATTTGGGTCATTCTTGTGACAAGACACCAAATTAAGCGGATTCGGGTTCAATTTAATCGTGTTCGTGTCGACTGGCCCAACCTTTTTAAGTAATTGTGTCGTGCTCGTGTCAAACCCAATTGACTGCCTAACCCATTTAATCAAACGGGTTATGTAGCCCATTTATTGACTCATTTTAGGATAATATAGTAATTTTTTTAAACAAGTCATGCCAATAATGACTCGTATAAAATTAAATGGGTAAAATATGTCAAGTCAATCCAAACCCATTTATTTAAAGTTTAAACATGCCGGGTTGTGTAATTTTGAACCAAACTATTTTAACGTGTTGAGTGTGTCGTGTCAACCTTTTAATAATTAGGCCGTGCTTATGACGTGTAATTCATCCCATTTCATAATCAAGTCGTGTTCGAGTTGACTATTTAAAAAATATATTGCACTTCCAAAATGACACAAACACAACCCATGAACACGAATTGTCACCCCTCCACTTAGTTCTTTTTCTCCTTAGAATGTCTATATTCTCACTCAGTCTCCTTTATTTGGTAACATCTGATTACACATCCTATCTCTCCACAACAATAGGAAATGTAATTGACACAAAAAAGGTTTCTTAACAACAGTAAAATTTTAATGATCATATATATGACAACCAACAGAACATTTGAGTCAATCAAATGTGTAAACTGACCTGGCCATCCATGCCCTGCCTGCCTTTTTCGGCATCTTCTAAGGTAGCATATCTGACAAACCCGAATCCCTTAGAGAATCCTGATAACCGATCATGCACTACTCTGGCTATAATTGCAAAAACAATGGGTACTAATTAATAAAACTTAGGAAAAATATATACAATATCAGAACTTATATA
Source organism: Pelargonium nanum (assembly GCA_036897485.1). NCBI lineage: Eukaryota > Viridiplantae > Streptophyta > Magnoliopsida > Geraniales > Geraniaceae > Pelargonium > Pelargonium nanum. The sequence goes on from JAYMTF010006533.1 coordinate 8,643, forward strand.
TGAAGAGAGCAGACCCTGAACAACTTCACCAAACTGAGAAAACACTTCGTGAAGCTTTTCTGAGGTAGTACGTTTATTAAGGCCTGTAAGCGAGTTTAATACAAATGCTCGTAAGAATCAGAATTGTTAATATTAAGTCAGCAATTAAAAATGAATCTAGCATGATGTGATGCAATATCAACGCGCAAACAACCAAAAAGGCTCAGTGGCGGTCGGGGACTCGGAATATAGATCGACTTCAATATCTCCAAAATTCAAGGTTTGGACACCCGATGGCACACTGAAATGGCATTTTATTCAAATGAGAAGTAACATGAAAAGAAAAGTAAACGCAAAAACAGGCTTGATATAGGAGGGAAGGAAGAGTTTAGATGTCAAACTACTTCACGTCTCACAGACTTAAATTAGTCATGTTTATCATTTTCCAACAAAAGTACCAAATAAGAGCAAAAAAATTATGAGGTGACAATTAGGCTGGCACCACATATCTAAGTACATAGTATGCATGTATCAATTAACGATCTTTGCATTTGTAGTCCACAGCCTAATTCTCAGAATCTCAGGTGAGTTCAATTATTTGCATGCCTCAAGTCTTTCACCATAGTACTTCATCATAAACCAAAAGACATGCACATTGAGAATGTCTAGCTTCTATCAAAATCTTATTCAAGTTTCAAACATAAGCTAGCAGCATATTTACGGGGCATAAGGGTTTAGAATTAGATGAGACACACATTAACTTCCTTATCCCTCTATTACGCATTTCTCGGCACCAGACTTGCAGGAGAAAAGGGTTTAAAGTTAAACCCTACCTAACTGAAAACAGCAACATTATTACATGTAAGTTGACACAACAATATTACTCCCAAAATGGGTGTCCACTTTCCTATTTTCGCAGAGATTAAGGATAAGTTAGTTAAGTTTGGTATTTCCCCCTTGTGCCTCCATGTCCTCTTGTTATAACAAACTCGAGATTCTATGTTCTAACAAAGTTATCTTAGTAATATTGTTGGTAATTTATACATAACTAACTTCCTAAAAAAAGAAAGTAGGCACTATGTAACCAGTGACTCCTTTCTGGAAAAAAAGATGGGTACTTTCCTTACGTCAGTTCGAACCTGAAACGGAAAATTTTAAGATAGTGGACACTTAATTTGAAACAGAGGGAGTATCGAACAGCTAGGAGTCTCAACCAAAGAGTTAGTGGTTGAGACTTAAACTCAGTTGGATCTAGCAGGACGCTTTGCGCCCACAGATTCATTAAGACGAGTATGAGTGATAAGTAACGATGTGTCATTCTCTAATTGTCTTGGCAGTCATTAACTCGTTAACTAAGATTCTTTTTTTCTCATATTATTACATACAAGTGAAACCCTATATAGACCAAAAACAGAATTCAGTACCTACTTACTGCAAAGTTTTTCCACCCAATTTATCGGTTTCTATAACAAAACAAAGAACTAATTGAGGATTGTTTAACATTCAGTGCCAACAATCAGAGCTTATTAA
>JAYMTF010006534.1:0-10150 GCA_036897485.1 Pelargonium nanum
AGTGGTGAAAAATGTGTGGATTTAACCTTTTGGGGTTTGGATTTATCACCTCCCTACAAAAAATAGAATAGTTAATAGTGAGTGTATAATTTCCCTTTTCCTTTGTATCTTAACGCCGTCTGATATATCGGCTCGAACATTTTGATTTGTGAGTGTCATTCTAATCCAGAATCCAGTCTTGCACTTACTCTCCACATCTTAGATCCGATCGATCTTAAGCTTCGTCAAAGAATCTTCTCATTTCTACGTATTTGATTTACCATTTCTTAATTCAAATTACTGCTTCAACTCAATTCACTTACAGATTCTCTTTTTCTTCCATGGAAATCTCAAAATTGTAAGCTCACAATACAAAACAGAGCTTTAACGATTCACTGAACTCCATACCCATTTCGCTTCACTTCCCATCGATTTCCTGAAACACCCAATTTGGTGGTGTCACAGTCACAGCTCCGAAACAATGTCGGCGCTTCTGCACCAGAGACCCATCCAGAACTTGTTCTCGAGTCCGTACCCGATCTCTCCTCGCTCCCCGTCGAATTCCCAGAGACCCATTTCGATTTTCAGTCGAAAAAGCCTCTTGATCTTGCTATCCCTCATGGCCGTACTGGGCGTGCTCGCTCCTTTCACGGGCGTGACCGACGTGATGTTCTCGGTCTCAAGGTCCTCTCTCTCCAAATGGCGCCAATACACGCTGGAGCAAGCGGCGTCGTTTGTGGCCAGGAACGGGACCGTGATCGTTTGTGCAGTGAGCCAGCCTTATTTGCCGTTTCTCAGCAATTGGTTGATCAGCATTTCGCGGCAAAATCATCAGGACAAGGTGCTGGTTATAGCTGAGGACTATGCGACTCTCGATAAGGTGAATGAGCGGTGGCCTGGCCATGCTGTGCTCGTCCCGCCCGCCCCCGATGCTCAGACTGCCCATAAGTTTGGTTCTCAGGTATGATTGTTTAGTTGGTGAATTTTATTTTCATGTTTTTGATTCAGGATTGAACTTATAAGTAAATTGTGATGTGATTTTCTGTATTGTTCGATAAAATGTGGCAAAGTTATGGTTTTGAACTGGATTTTACTCATTGTGGAATATGGTATCGAGTTATTCTGTAATCTGTAATGTTAATGGTTGTTTACCTTTTTGTAGGCTTCTTAGAGATGTTTGATCTAGTAATTTCCTCATTTTTTGCCACTAAATGTCATTGGTTACTTACAGCTATTAGGTTGTTTAGTTTGCTTATTTGTTTCATTGCTTTCGTGAAGCTTTCATTGATATATAATTATGATAGAATGGTATACTATCATGGTAATTGAGTTTATCTTTGTGTTTTATACTCAGGATTGAACTTATAAGTAAATTGTGATGTGATTTTCTGTATTGTTCGATAAAATGTGGCAAAGTTATGGTTTTGAACTGGGTTTTACTCATTGTGGAATATGGAATCGAGTTATTCTGTAATATGTGTTACCTTTTTCTAGGCTTCTCGGAGATGTTTGATCATGTAAATTGTTCATTTGTTTATCAGTAAATGTCATTGGTCACATCTATTAGGTTGTTTAGTTTGCTACTTTGTATTATTGCTTCATGAAGGTGTGATTGATAATTATGATAATTTGGTATATTATCATGGTAATTGAATTTATTGTTTTTCTTGTTATATGCATGACTGGTTTCTTACATAGGGATTCTTCAATTTTACATCTCGAAGGCCTCGACACCTGCTACATATTTTGGAGCTGGGGTATAATGTTATGTACAATGACGTTGATATGGTCTGGCTGGCAGATCCATTTCCCTATATGCTTGGAAACCACGACGTTTATTTCACTGATGACATGACTGCAGTATGTACATCAATTTTATATTTGATAATATATTTATCAATTTATGCAAATTCTGGACATTCTCACATTTTCCTCCATTTGGTAATGATAGTCTTGTCCTTGTTTTTACATCATATGCTTCAAATGTTTTAATAGTGCAGATATCTGCTTCTTGGATTAGTTAGTCCAATAAAATAGTTAGTATCATATACAAAAGTACCCAATTTCTACCAACATGGAATGCTATGTTGAACTGTTGACACCTTGCTCCTGAAATCTCTGCAATACCCTTCACTACATGGTACTTGCTCTACCACAGCCTGTATAAACGTTCTACCTACCAAACTAAAATCCAGCTTCATATATACATATGTGTTGAAGGGAAGAGGAGGAGGAGTTCGTGAATGGCTGATGATGGGGGTTGTGGGATTAAGTTTGTTGCTAAATCATTACATGATGGATTTAATTAAAACACATTATATCACATCTTTGTTTTCAGCAATATGATGTGTTTTGATTAAGCTGAGTTATTTGACCCTGCTTAGATGTAGCCCAGAGAACGTTCCCTTTTTCTTCGTTGTTCATGTTTGTTATTGAATTCATCATGTTTTTTTTTGGGCAAACAGGTGAAACCTTTGAACCACTCTCATGATTTGCCTCCACCAGGAAAAAAAGGGCGCCCATATATATGCAGCTGCATGATTTATTTGCGCTCCACTCCTGGTGCAAAACTTGTTATGAAGAAGTGGATTGAGGAGCTTCAAGATCAGCCATGGTCAAGAGAAAAGAAAGCAAACGATCAGCCTGGTTTTAACTGGGCGTTAATGAAAACTGCTGGACAGGTTTGTTCTCACTTTCTGACTTTCTGTGCATTCTTATCATTGACGTTTTGGTGCATTCTGTAGAGGAACATACCTGCTAACCTTATAGTGAGGTTTAATCATGTTAAATTTTTTGGGGAAACCAAAAACATAGAAACCTGCTTGTTCTTTATCATCATGTTGAAAGTGATAGGTAAAAAATGTTTGCAGGCTTACATTGAGGCTGTTCTTATGTTAATTATGACACTTGTGTCTCAAAATATCATCTTTACAAAATACCTGCTCGTTTTAACTCACTAGAATATTTTACAAATAAAAATATTTCAGAATATTGACATTTTGACAGAATAAATCAGGTTTATTATTATAATTATTCCACTTCTTCCGTTGCAAAAACCAGAATAAGAAAAATATATTCCTTGAACTAGTTCTTATGGGCATTCATTGAAAGAAGGCAACTGTTTTGAATATAATCAATAACTTCTCTTATTTTGAATTTTCTAAAGGGTATACAGGTTGGACAGATCTTTTGGTCAATGAATTTATATCCTGATTTAACTTTATAAAGAATAGAGTACTCACACACTGGATCATTATTTAAGAAACCTAGTCGATCAATAAACTGGAGCTGGTTCGAGCGTTCTCAATACAAAGAACTTGCAGTTTATGTATCATTATATAGTTTGTGTTGATGGAAATTATGAATATTGGTTTCTCATGCTCTATCTACAAATTGGAAAATAAAGAAAAATAGTTAGGATTTGTCATGTAATCAAATTCTGACATTATACATATCTGCAGGCGGACCTCTACTTGCTGCCCCAGGTAGCTTTCCCAACCGGAGGATTATACTTCAAAAACAAAACATGGGTTAAAGAAACCAAGGGAAAGCATGTTATCATCCATAATAATTATATTTTAGGTTTTGAGAAGAAGATAAAACGATTTCGTGACTATGGCCTGTGGCTGGTAGATGATCATGCCCTGGAGTCGCCGCTTGGGAGATTATGAATTTTTTATAGAGATCTTACACTACCCTCCTGCAGAGCCAGACAGAGTCTTCTTTTTCAGTGAGCCTGCCGTTCAGCTGCCCGCATGGAACCGCATGTAGGGCCCTAAGCTTTCAGCATGTACTGTTTTTCGATGACTGATTATCATCTAAGAGAGTGAAATGCGAGAAAATATTTTTGTAAATGGTAAAAGAGGTGTTCACAATTTTGAGCGTGTTAACAGATGAGGGATGGCAGGTTTTGCTGCATGGTGTAATATGTTGATCACTACCTTGCAGCTGTGTTCCTTTTCCGACAATATTCATGAATTTATCTTTGAAATGTATGCAACTTTTGTACAAAATGTCAATGTAAGAAGCTTTCAAATCATATCCTATAAATTTTACTTTTATGTCTCTTTCAATTAAGTACTTATGTTGGATCAATTGTGCCATTAGCCATGTTTTAAATCTTGACAATATCTTTCAATTTAGTCTGTATTTTTTGTTTCTTTTTTTCCAAAAGAAATTTGATAGCTCTATCTTGGAATAAAAGAACAATGATTGTCAGTGAAACCACAAACATTACTCAGCATTATCAAGAAGAACCAAATCATGTTTAACACTTAACATTTTGAATGTACATTCAGTCAAAACGCTGATACATCATTACACTAAGAAAGGCATTAGCATTTAACTATTATAATCTGCACAATAAAATCAAGACAAATCATTATTTGGATTAGTGATAGCTTACAGACACTGCTGATCATATTCATTATCCGACTTCTATGCACAACTTGCTCATTATTAAGGGAACAAATGTAAGGATTGGGGAAGAAAGAAAATTTGATACGGGGAATTGATGAACCATTGACTAAGAAGAGCTAATTTCATCCATAAGCAGAACTAGGAATAAACTCGTGCCAAATCTATCTTACGTCGATGGAGGTTTTGTTCAGTGCCGTTTATGATTCACGAGACAGAGCCGGCTTTTAGCTTTGATGTCTTCTGCTTGACAAAGAAAGCTGATAACATGCTTTTGCTGCGAACAGGGGCAAGTCCAGTCTCACGCCGATTTGGATTCTCAAATGACCTGAATGCTGTTAAAGGTTTGGAACCCTCCAAAGAATCCTGTTGGTAAAGAGATCAAAGTTAGTTTTCTAGTTTCACAAGTCAACTAGGACAGAGGCATTGGAGAACAAGCAGTAAAAGACTGGTAAATTTTTTCGTTCTTACACTTATGAAAATCTGCTTACGAAATTTACAGAACAAAACCCTACCAGTTAAATACAATGTAGTGCCTGTTTTGTTTCAAAGATGTAAACCAAGTGAATGGCCATAATATTTATAATTATCTGGAAACACTTACATTACAACCACTCTGTTTTGTATATAAATACCACATATTAGTCAATAAATCAGCTAAACCCTAAGAGTTTTACTTATGATTAGTGTCTACCATCCCGCTACAAATGCTAATACATTTTTGTCAAAGATCAACCCATCTCTTAAGACTCCATATTTTTTTTGTACAAGCTAATCTCTATTCCTACACAATGCCCCCACAGAGCAATTCCAGGACTATACATGAGACGGGGGTAGAGTGTAAACAAGCAGCAAATAGGGAATGTGCTAAAGAGTGCATACCGGTCATTCATCTTCTTTTTCCCAATTAATACTCAATGAGGTGTGTGTATTTGAGGTATTTGAGCACATAGATTCTAATATACTATTCATGTTTTAGATTTAAGGCAAGTGCCACTTCAGACATAAAAACCTAACACCAACCATTTACATTGGTTTCTCTCTATGGTGCTCAGCAAGCCGCTTCTCATATATCAATTTGGAAATGTTAAAGAGCTGATGAGGATTATGGACCTCATCATCAAATGCTGAAACTAATCCACAATTTAAAATGTACTTGTTATACCACTTGAAACATGTAAGTTGATGGCTTCAATGGTTAAAGACTTGCATTTATGTGAGTGAGTGTGCGCACGCGAGTATGTAAAAGGAAACATGAGCTAAAATCTTGCAAATGAACAGAAAACATTTCAATGTCAAGCACATACTATAAGAATACCAGGCATGTCTGCATCTTCAAGATTTTTATTTTACCTTGCGTGTGGCACCAAACGTTTGCATAACTGCATTAGAAGTTGGACCTCCACTTGGTAAGAAAATATGAGTTGTAGAGGATTTTGTCCGGTCACTCTCTTCATTGTCTATATGCATGCGAGTTCAACACAAGACATAATCAATTCTCAACATAAGACAACACACCGTCATCTATATCAAAATGACAAATAGACCTCATTAAGCTTTAGAAAACACTTTTACACATACCAAATAGATTAAAGGTTGTGGATGCTTTATTAGGAGTTTTTGGGTCTTCAGTACTGTACAAACAAGCAAACATATAAATTGATCATGTTCTCGTAAATAATGTTATACACTACAAAATGTCTAAGAGATCACAGACAAACCTTGCCAAAGCTTGTGAAGACCCTTTCAAGGTAGACTTAGTTTCTGATGCTAAATGCCAGGAAAGTGTTTTTGCTGCAGGGGTATCTGTACATGACACATCAGGATAAGTAATATAATATGATATTACAGCTTAGGAAGACAGCAAACTACAAAATCTATCAGTCTCCATTAGAAACCACGTACTTGAAGCTTGAATGCGAGGCCTAGCTTGAAGATTTGTTTGCAAAGCATTTGTCTGTATTTGTGGACTGAAATGTACCTTCTTGTTAACAGAATCTAGATTGGAGGACAAAAACAAAAGCAAAAGAAAAAAAACGAATTAAGACCTTATGAATCTTATGTACCAAATAGAAGCTTCAAAGTTTATAGAAATTAGTCCTACTTGGCAAAATGTAGTGCTTGTGGTGTCTTGGGATAAAGGCCAACAACTGCTGCTGTCTGAGACCTTCTTTGTCCGTATATATTTGGCAGGTAAGAAGTTGCTATTATTAAGATGCCAAATAAGTTCAGAACTATCATTTAATAATTTATCTACAGTAACCAACTTCTGTCAGGCAACAAGAATTACCTGATTTATACAAGAAAGCTTTAACTCTGTGTTTGAGACATCCAATGTTTGTTGCTCAAGAAGGTCAGTTAATTTGTAAGCCACAGTGCCAAGATGATCCACAGCATTAACAAGGGCCCGAACAGCATAATCCTTCAAGTTGTCCAGTACCCTATTACATTAAAGGAAAACAAAATTTTCAAAATACTCATACACATGTAAGCATGTGAAAATTAAAGTTGTTGTTAGTAGCTCTCACAACTAGCAAAAGGTATCTAGTATAAATTAATGAATCCAGAAATGCATGTTAGGTAGTCACTATTTCTGTTGACAATGGGTAAAGTTTCTCCCAAAAGCTAACTAAATTTGCACGTTATTTCAAAAGATTTGCTTTGCCACTGTCTCCATAAAACCACAACCTTGAACCACTCCATTCAAGTGCAGGCAATGCTCATGACCCAGAATAGTAAGCAGATCAAAGTAGATGAATTCCGTCCAGTTTGACTTATCTCTCCTGCTTCTAACTTCTCCATATGCAACATAACCCAGATATGACCCATCCTAGCATGTTATATTGTTCTTTTACTCTACAGCATCTTTCAGTGTGAGAAATGACTGATTAAGACATCCAATTACCTATTCCTTTATCCCTCTTTTTCATAGGCGAGGAAGGGAAGAGAAGGGAAGCAGAGAAAAATACATGCTAATAAAATAATTAAAACTACTATGGTGGAGTGTAGGCCCGTCTTAAGTAGCCCCATCCCTTGCTTTTATAGGCAAGGCAAACTAAGAGAAAAGGTAAAAGCAATTAAGTGATGGATTGTAGTTAGATTGAACAATATCTGATGATCAGAGAGCACAGTTTTAAATCCCAAGGGACTGATCAATCTCCCATATCTAAATATTCAACCACAATCATAAGCTCAATGATATTTAAGTACCTCTAAGTCACCACTTTTAACTTCCACTTATTTCTGCTCCAATTCATGCTTATTTTAAATCTTTCCATCCCAAAGCATCTCTCCCTGATTCTAACTTATCATTTACCATTACATTCATCAAACTAAATCATAAATATAAATATAAAGAACAGACCTCTCCCCAAACCAGATTTGTTCTATGTCAGATGGAAACCTCATAGGATATGTAAGTCCTGTTATAACTAATTAAGCCAATGGACTAATTAGTAAATGTGAGGCATAATTGTCAAAACCTTTTACAATCAGTAAAAACAAGCCCACGTATAAACTTAGTTGAATCAGGCAGCCACATCCAATGAAGAACAGTACCACCTTGGAATAAAAAAATTAGATCCTTTTAAGAATAGATCAAATCATTTGACCAAAGATCTCATCATTCTAATTTTTTTTGCCCGTCAATATTTTTATTGCAAAAATATAATTTGGGTCCATATCTTCAAATGAGAAGCTTATACAAACATGGTATTCAAAAGGTTCTATGCCATTCATTAAATTCTTCCTATTTCATGAAAGTTATGCTCTGTTACTCTCTATGAGTGACATAGAATTATACACACGAAGAAAGAACAAAATCACATGGAACAAAGTAACTAGTTGGATATAGTGCAAGTGTGTCAAAAATTGCTATTCACTACGGCACTCTTCTCAACAATGTTGGTCTCACTGAGGGTGTTGGTTTTCCATGACCGCACAACCAATTGGTTAATATTTTATTATACACATAGCACACACACACACACACATATATATATATATATCCATAAGTCTTACATCTGTTTCTGCTCGCTATGAAGATATGACTTTTCACAATAGTCTGCAGCAGAATAGAGTTGTGGCCTTAAGTTCTTGAGTTCCTGACATTAGAAGGGCAGATGGGTCAACAATTTGCTTTTAAAGAAACAGTCATGTAGGAAGTGGCCAGAAGAACACCACAGCAGGCAATAGAACACACAATATTAAGAATACGAGAATAAATTACAATATACAACAACAATATTTGATAACTAACTTATTCAAGATAATTCTATCTACATTACACTGCCCTACTCAGATACTTTGGATATGTTGTAAATGCAAAATAACATACAAGTCAAGTAAGAAATAGCCTAGGAAGCATATTTTCAATACAGAGAGTATGTTTTAGTTAGCAAATGGTGACATGAATAAAAAAAAAACATATGATAGGGTAAACTCCTTTTAACTTAATTGTTCATTCCCTTGCAAGCCTCGACTGCAATACTAATCAAATTGACCAAACAATTATAATAAAAAATGTCCAAAAATCCCACTGCTGAAAGGTTTTAAGAAAAAAATCAAATTGTGATCCCAATATTTCCACAAAACAGCTACAGGTAGAAGAAATATCATTTACTGAACAAAAAAAAAAACAGCATCCTCCACCGTGAGGAAGGAGCAGATCTGAAGTGGAAGCATTAATAGAAGGTAAGGACATGAAATGAACCTGGAGGGCTTTGACAAAGCTGATGCTACGCTCCATGGAGACCTCATCGAAGGTCATAGGCGGGTTGTCCGGCATGCGCTGCTCAACTTCCATCTCCGTTTGTCTCAAATCACAAAAGCAGTAAAAGAAAAGGAAGAAGAAGAAGCAAGCAAGCAATTGGGAGCAAGAAATGAATAAAATAATAATGGTTAAATTAGGGGTTAGGTTTGGGTGGGAGAGCTAATGAGAGAGAGAGAATGAGAATTTGGAGTGAAGAGAAAGTGATTCTTGAAGAGAAGAGAGAATTGTACTTGGAGTTATAAACAAGGTAAAATGACATTAATGCGGTGGGTGGTTGCACTCACTCTCTCTGCCATTTGCTTTTATTTAAAACTCAGTCTCAGACTCAGACACAGAGACGACGATTTCGCTTTCGAACCAGATTGGAATCTTCGCAATTACTTATATACCCCTTCTGACCATACCAAACTTTGGTCTACTCAAGTCAACGCTCTTCTCTAAATAATATAGACATGATGGGTTGGTCATCATGTGGGGTTCTCAACATTCAACACTCTGGCATCGCCATTTATGGCATTGGCACCCCCACCAATTTGAATATGATTTCTCGCCATCTCAGAATTAACTGTGCTCTCGACGTTCGAAACGTTTAACCACTCAATTTTACATGTCTTAGTATGAACATATATTGTAACAAACTTAATGAATACTATTTCCGTTTCAAATTAAATGTCGTTCCAGAGCTTTTCATAAATATTGAGTAAAAAAACTAAATGACTTTCTTATTCTTGTATAAAGACATACTACCTCCGTTTCAAATTAAATCTAGTTTTTCCTTATTTGCTCGTTAGAAAATCGAGGCTTAAAACTGAAACCTCAATAGAAGCAAGTGCCTTAAGCCAATATGTGACTTGTGCCACAGGAAACTACCAATATGTGAACATTGCTTTTCTAGCAACCTTTGGAAGTGGTCGCACCCCTATGCTCAACCTCGCGGGTCATTGTGATCCTTACAGCAAAGGCTGCGCCGTGTTGAGCAATGAC
>JAYMTF010006535.1:0-10150 GCA_036897485.1 Pelargonium nanum
GTAACAGACCCCCTCTTCGAAAGCACGCCCCGTCCGTTCCGCTCGTAAAAATCCATTAAGTTCTCCGGGTAAAAAAAATTAGACATTCCATCTTCTAAAACCAAGACTTTTGGGCTCGACTGAAAGAATGGGTGGAGAAATCTTGTTATATGCCATCGTATGGACGGGGAAATGAAGAGAATTGGATACTCAAATTGAAATTTGAAACAAAAACGAATGGAAAGGAATTGATAAAAGCCAATTGGACCGATGGAGTTTTGTATAGAATATCAAAATAAGTCCCTAGAGGGTGGCGCAATGGTTAAGACACACATCTCCACGTAGGAGGACGTGGGTTCAAATCTCATTGCGTCGGGTGGGTTGGGGTTTGGGTTAAAAGGGGAGAGCTACCCCCTGTTGTGTAGCTCAATTAAAAAAAAACAAATAGAATATCAAAAACAAAAAAAAAATGATTTTATTTCTACCATAATGTAGAAGTTAGTTATGGGCTATTTTTGAAAATTGGGCCCAATCCACAATGAGTGGGGTAGAATTGCATATTTGGGCCATATTGGGCCGTGTTTGGGCCAGTTTAGTTGGGCTTTTATTAGGGCTATTTTCGAACATTGGGCCCAATCCACGTACCTGTCTGTCTCTCTCTATCACAGCGTGCAGTGCACAGAATCGTCCTCGCAGTCTCGCTCGTCGATCTCAGCTCCTTGCGGCGTCGATGTCACGGTCGGTTCCGATCGACGGCGGGACCTCCGGCTCGTCTGCGAGTAAACAGGTTTGTTTGATTTATCTTTCCTTTTGAATTATTAGAATTAATTTCTGATTCTTTTCAAAGAAAATTGGCGCCAAAACCCTAATTATTGTTTAGGTTTATGCTGAGATCCATTTCAGCTTAATCTTATGGTTTTGCTGATATTTTTACCGTTTATGTTGTGATCGATTCGATTTTTCTGAATTTTGAGATTTCAACCGTTCAGTGATCTGAATTCTTATGGTTGCGCTGAGATTTTGCAAGTTGTTTTTTAATTGAATCGATTTTCAAGACTTTTGACCGTTCAATGAACTAAATCCTTGTGGTTTTGCTGAGATTTTACAAGCTATTTGGTTATTGAATCGAAATTTTCTGATTGTTGAGATTTTAACCGTTCAATTAACTGAAATCTTATGGTTGTGGTGCTGATATTTTACAAGTTATTTTGTAATTGAATAGAATTTTCTGATTGTCAAGATTTTAACTGTCTAATGACCTGGAATTCTTATGGTTGTGCTGAGTTCTTTTAAGTTTATGTAATTGGATCGAATTTTCTGATTTTTAATACTGTAACTGTTCAATGAACTGAATTCTTATGGTGTGCTGAGATTTTGCAAGATATTTTGTAACTGAATCGATTTTTATGATTTTGACCATTCAATGAACTGAATTGTTATGGTTGTTCTAAGTTTTGGTAAGTTATTTTGTACTTGCATTGAATTTTCTAAAATTTGAGATTTTAACCTTTAAGTCAACTGGAATTCTTATGGCTGTGCTATATTTCCTAAGTTATTTTGTAATTGAATTGAATTTTGTTATTTGTAATATTTATACCGTTCAATGAACTTAATTCGTATGGTTGTGCTAAGACTTCACAAGTTATTTTTTATTTGAATAGTATTTTATGATTGTTAAGATTTTAATCGTTCAATGTACTGAATTCTTATGGTTGTGATATTTTGCAAGTTACTTTTTAAGTGAATTGAATTTTCTGATTCTTAAGATTCTAACCATTCAATGACCTGAATTTTATCCTAACATATATCAAAAGTTGAAGACCGTTCGTGCATTTATGTTTTAAGTCTATGATGCATAGAAACTGTTTTTTCTTGTATTGATTTTATTTAGTTTGTATAAATACATGATACTATATTGTTATGATCACCAATCCAGAGTAGAATTCTAACTTTTATGACATTGTCACCATTTTCTGGGGTTGTTAGGGAGAAATTGACATCTGTAATTGCTGATTACCTTGTAAATTCTCTTAATCTGCAGGGGGCATTGATGTCTAGCTAGTTGTGGGATTCTCTTGTTGAGGTAATTTTGAGTCCCCATGAGTTCTGCTTGATTCTTATTCTTGCGATTACCTGTGCTTTGTTTTTAATATTGGTTATTTATTGTTTCAAATCAGCGGCATACTTGAAAAGTCGTCAGCTTACTATATATTAATGAATATCTTGTATTTTTTCTCTAACCTTTTGTTGTGCTTATCTAGCTGAAGAATACTCTTTTTCCATTTCTTTTATGCTGCATGTACCTTAGTTTTTACCTCTAGATCATTTCTGATATATTCTCTGCTGTGTTATTTTTGATTCACTGCGCTACGAAAATTGGTTGGTCGGTTTATATATATATATATATATATATTGAGAGAGAGAGAGAGAGAGAGAGAGAGGAATTTCCTTTTAAATAGCATATTAAGTGCTTAATACATAGATGAGGACAAGATGTTCTCATTCCTCACAATCAAAAACACCAAGAGAGACTACATTAAAACAAGCTGCTAATTAGGTGATTCTGAAGTATGATATTACTTTGATAATAGTCTTAGGCTAATTACTTGTTAATGAAGAGATGTATGGACTTGGAACAATGGATATTTACGTCATTTTCTTTTCAATTAGTAAATATTTGTGGACAAAAATAATTTCTTTTCATAGCTTATAATGCTCGAATATAGAGCATATTTGCGCTACGATAACTATGTAAACAACATTAAAACTTAATAGTCAATGAATATGTATACTAGCAAGAGATCGAGCTAGTACATAAACCTACCACCCTTTTTTGCTGTAGAATCTAAATAGTAGGCTAAATGAATCATTATTTTGGTTCTTTATAGTTCATAATATATTAGGACTTGTTTATGCAATTCGGTTATTATTCATGTGCATGTGCTTCAACTGCATTGAATTTGAAATATGAAGTTTAAACTCTAAAAAACTCTTTGCTTGCTTCACTTTAAGGTTTTAATAGCAATGCTATTAAGATATTCCATGATATCCCACTTGTCTTTAAAGTACGATTTGTTATAGATTAGGTTGAAAGAAGTAATTATTAAGTCATTTCATAAAGTTACTATTGTTAAACCATGTTTTGCTGAAAGAGGAGTTGCTGCTGGAGATAGCAAGAATGCAAAAAATTGGGAGAACAGAAAGAAGTAAGATGGAGAGATCCAACAAACTCGAAGAAGTGAAGGAAGGAGAGATCAAACACTTTCAACACAATCTAATATACTCATACCTTTGATCAGACTCAGTCTCAAACCTACTCTAATCTTCTTATTTGATACACATTTATAAGGTATAAGCTAAGACTCAAATTATACTACCACTGGAGTGTAAACATAATTCCAATACTCGGTCAATCCTTAACAAAGTCAAATACTAATACCAAAATCTAACCTTTTAGAAGACTCCAACCAAATTACAAAAATACCATTTTCTGCAGTATTTGCAAGAACTTCAATTATGCAACTAAAGATTAAACTGACAAATGGAATATTTTTTATGATTGCATTAAGCATCTTCTCCTTTGTCTCACTCACATGTGTATTTTGTAAGATTCATAGAATGATGTTGATTTAGCTATACACCCATAAACATGCAATTAGATAATAAAGGTTGTTACCTGAATTTGAAATATTCACATCATCAACAAAAATTAGTATGTTGGTTACTTGGTAATCTCTTTTCATTGAGAGAGCTTATGAAAAAGTGTGGATAGAAAAACAATGACTTGCACTTGGCTTTTATTGACTTAGAAAAGGCTTATTATGACATGGTTCCTAGAAAAGTTTTGTGGTAGATAATGGAGAAAAAGTTTGTTCATCTTAAGTATACTAATTTAATTAGAGATGTGTATGGAGGAGCATCTATTAGTGTAGGAAATAGTAGGGAGTCGAGAGATATTTTCTTATCATGATAGGATTGGCATCAAGGAATAGCTTTGTTCATGTGAAGTTTGTCACCATATACTAGTTGGGCCCTCCACTTAATAGCTTGAACTCTTGGGTTGGAGTCAAGATTGATGTGGTATCAGAACTAATTTGGTTTGGGCCTAGTAATCCGTTTTTGTTGTCTCCCTTCTTGGTCCATTGTGTCCAACCTACATGTGAGGGAGAGTTAATGTATCACACATTGAAAGAATGTGTTACCACTTGATGTACTAGTTGAGATCTCTACCTACTAACTTAAGATTTTGGGTTGGAGTCAAGTTTGACATGGTATCGAAGTTGGTTTGGTTTGGGTCTAGTGACCCGTATGTGTTGCCTCCCTTCTTGGTTCAACTATAGGGTCTATTGTACTGTCCAACCTGCAAGTGAGGGAAAATGTTAACGTATTTCACATTGAAAGAATTCGAAGTATGTCACAACTTGATATACTAATTATGTTGTCCACCTAATAGTTTAAGCTTTTGGACTGGAGTCGAGGTTGAGAAGCTCTAAGCCCTTTCTTTTTTTGTCTTAGTAATTGATGAGCTCACGAGACTTCTTCAAGATGAGGTCCCTTGATGTATGTTATATGGTTAAATATTTGCTGTGAAGTTAATATAATGGCCTAGTAATTAATGGCTTATGTTTATTTCCATTTTCTCAATGTAATGTGTATGACGTAAGATCTTTAATGCATAACTAATGCGGAATTAACATCATTTGACCTTATCTACTATGTACTAAATTGCTAATATAATTATAAATCATTGAAAACAGGGCCTTTAAAGAGCATCCTTTTATTCTGTTTTGTTAACTTCCAAAATTGCCCCTTAACTGATGCCACAGGTTCAGTGCCAGATTGTTTCACTACTTGCATACAGAAGTTTCACAATGTACACAGGTATGCCGCTCATTTTCTAGAGTTTGACGCCTTCTATTAGATTTATGGCTACTTGAAATGTCAATTATGATAAGGTTACTTTAATGCTATTGTTGTTGCATGAAGACTTTCTCTGGCATCTTTTCAGCATTTGTGCGGTTTCTTCTCTCTTTTTTATATGAATTTATTAAATTTGTCGTATATATTAACTATCATAAACACCATGCATCAGAGTTGCCTTATGAAACTGCTATAAAAAGAGGTAGAAATGGGGCAAGTTTCTCAAAGTAAACTATTCTTTGCACTTCCTAGTTTCCGTTTCTTCTTGAAAAGAGTCTTGTCAAAGGTCCCCCTTTTCACTTCAGCTATGAATCACCTCTTGACTGCAAATAAAGAGAATGCAGAGAAGCCTTTTATGCATACATGCATCCTCTGCAGAAAAGTATTCAGCAACCAACAGGCTCTCGGCGGCCATCTTAGGGCTCATCAGGAGGCAATGAAGTTGGGGAAGAGCTGGAATATTCCAGACCATTCCAGTACTTCCATTGGCACCAGTGTCCCCAATGGCCCCAATCTCAGTTCCATCTTCACTCAGACTGACAATCCCTCTGTAGGTTCTGGGAACAATCTAGGTTCCGTCTTTGGTAGGGCGATCTCACCATCTACTTTCTCTAACAGGGTTTACTCAAACCAAAGTGCCCAGTTGGATGCAACAAGGTTCTCTGAGAACAATCTCAGAAATGTCAACAGTCAATTTATCATGTCTCCAAATCTTTCATCTGGGTATGGCAGTACTGATTTTAATTATCCTCAGTGCTTTCCTTCACCAGCTCTTTCTCCGTTTGGAAGCCCTGCACCTGCTGGTTTCCCTTTGGATCCATCGTGTTTGGGCCCAAACGGAGGCTTCCAGTATAATGTAGGTGAGCTCCAATCAAGCATCGGCGGTATGCCTTTTCCTTCTGCAGATGCCTTGCAGAACTTCCAATATAATAATCTTAGCAACCTTCCGTATCCTTCTGTTGGTCTTAACTATCCTTATCAAGGTCTAGGCTCCAGTCAACCACCAATCTACAAAGAACCTACCACCTATGGTGCCTTGTCTCCAAATCCGTGTCAATTCCCAGGTTCAGAAATAGTCGGTCAGTATAACAAGAGTAGCACCTTACGTTGTGAAGGGGGTGGTAATAAGAGGCCCTATGTAGGTGATGTATCTGGGAGTGTTGAAACAGTGAGTAATAATAGGCCCTATGTAGGTAACATATCTGGGAGTGCTGAAACAATGATTAATAAGAGGCCCTACGTAGGTGGTGTGTCAGGGAATGCCGATACAATGAGTTATAAGAGGCCCTACATAGGTGATGCGTCGGGGAATTCTGAAACAATGAGTTACAAGAGGCCCTACATAGGTGATGTGTCGGGTAATGCTGAAACAATTAATGTGTCAAAAAAGCCTAAAATCAGCCCCATTCCTCGCGTGGAGAAAGAGAAAGCTGCGAAGAAAGAGATACCCCCTTTCAATGCTGTGGGGAATGCATTTCCCGGGATGGCAAGTTCTTCTACCAGGAAGGAGGAATGTGAAGCCGATTTAGATTTATCTCTCCATCTTTAGATTTGTGCCATTTTCTGCTTATTTAGAATAAATGCTTGTGTGGGTTTAGTAGAAATTAATATCTATGGTTGTAGTGGAAGAGATCTCTCTCAATCGCACACACAATCCTTCTTATGTAGAGAAGTAGGATTGTGAAGCTGATTTAGATTTATCTCTCCGTCTTTAGATTTGTGTCGTTTTGCTTGTTAAGGAATTAGTGCTTGTATGGGTTAAATAGTAATGAATATCTATGATTTTAGTGGAAGTCTCCTCTCTCTCTCTAAGAACTTAATATCCTTTATACAAGTATACAACAATCAAGCCATTTCCCAAACAATGCCTGGGTTGGTTACATGAATCCTTTTGCAAAACTATATTTCCTTTTATAACGATCATTATTGCTTCAGATTTTTATATTTGCTCAAATGGATTTGATGCACCACAATCACTTCCCCTCATATATGCCCTATCACTAATTAAAGCGGGGTTTGATTTATATGTTAGCGTTTGGATTATTTTGAAGGAAATGGGAATTGTTGGATCTATCTTCAAAAGTCTTCCTTGTGTCGATTTATTTATGAGTTGTGCAATAGATGCATCCATTTGCCATTAAAGTGAATAGACTCTCTTTCTCTAGGAACTGTATTTCCTTGACACAACAACAACCAAGCCATTTCCCAAACAATGTTTCAGATTTTTATTTTCGCTCAAATGGATTTGATACAAAACAATCTCTCCCCTACTGATGAATGATCTACCCCTAATAAATGCGGGGTTTGATTTGTGGCAGCGTTTGGATCATTTTGATGGAAATGGGAACCGCATACCTTCTGTGTGTAAATTAGGAAACAAGCTTTCATGACTGCCTAAAACTCATGGATAAGTAAAAATTTTAGGATTTGATTTGAAATCCACAATGAATTTGAATTCTCCTACTACATGTGATTTCAAATGACTACTTTTGCCTTGTTATTTGAAATTCTATAGCTTCTCAATCATTATATTTGTATTTGAAATACAACATTTCAAACCAAATCCATGAATCCAAACACAACCTATGGTTGGGCGGATTTTCGAATCATTCCTTAGCTCTCTTGTATGCGCTGGTTCATCATAATAGAGAGGTTTCCGCTACAAAATTCAAATGAGCCATTCTTGATGCATTGGCGCCAAGGATATTCATTTTCTCAATATTTGAAATGTATTTAATGGGTCTCATTACTTGGCTAGTGAAATATAACGGTAATAGCTTCTAATATTATTCTTTGGTAGATTCTATCAGAATTAGCCGTTTTTTTGCAGGGTTGTGTGTAACATGTGTATTGTTGACTTGTTGTATAGCACTTATTGTTGTACCACTAGTATTTCTGATTCTCCTTCAAGTACTGTTCAAATTTTTGAATTTGATTTGAAACTTGTATTTTTGAATGTTGTTTTTTAAATACAAATATAATGTTCGAGAAACCATAAAAAATCAAATAACAAGTTGAAAGTTGTCATTTGAAATATCATGTTGTTGCCATGTTTTGAATCTTATAGGATTTGAGTCAAATGTAAATTGTTTATGTACCCAAATATTGGATTTGATTTGAATACATAATCCGAGAATTTAAAACCGAGCATAAACAGTACTCTCTAGAGATTTGAAATGAATGATCTTCCGTATGTTTAATTAAGCTTCTAATGGAAATATTTTTGTTACAGATTTGATTACGTACATGGTTCAGATGGAACAAGGGGCTGGCGATAGAAGTCCTGTCTACAGTAAGTCTGTGTTGACTTTATCGAAAATGGTACCTAGACTCTAAACACTTAGACCTGGCAATTTGAATTCGAACTTCCAAAAATTTGATCCGCTTTTTTGCGGCCTCTGATTGCATAAAATTGAACCGATCAATTTTCAGGTTGGGAAGACTCACACAAACCCTCACATTGGACATGTAAAATCTGAAACTCGCACCTTTTTTAGGTCGGGTTTGAGTTAGGTTGTCCCAACCCGTACCCAAAACAACTCAAGCCAGCTCTATCTAAGCCGCATGTGCAAATATGCTAACGTGACATTGATCTTATTTTCGGTTACTGAGTAGCGTTTGGATTATAATTTTCGTTTATGAATGAGAATACGACATATTATCTTTCATTCATGGACCCGGTTTTAGAAAAAATAATCCAAACGCTTCCTTAAATGTCCTTATAGTGTTGATTATTTATTTGGACCATAAAGAAAAACGTTACTTGTAACTTATCATAAACATCCGGTTATTTTATAGTAAAAAAGCTTTCAACCATTCTATGGTAGTATTTTGTTGTTTCAATTCTCATACTTGTGGTACAAATGCTTATGATAAAAAACGTGATGAAGTGAGATATTTTCTGACGTTTTTTTTCTTCTGATTTTCATTTTATTCTTTGTATTTTGTATGTTAGGTGATGAAGTGACGTCATTGATCCGGTGCCCAGTTGTTGACTAATTATCCGAATATAAGTCGGTAAGACCACAAGCGGTTAATTTTTTTGAATTAACTATCATTTTTGTTCCTCAATTATTACGAACCTGACTATTTAGGTATTTGAAATTAATGTTTGCTGGTATGACCCCTCGAATATTAACAAAATGACCAAAATAGTCCTAACATTATGTCCGTTACTTATACGCTGGTTTTGGTTTTGTTGACGTGGCTAAAAATAAGCAAAAAATATTCTTATTATGCAATCAGCGCCAACATGTCATCTCGATATTGTTTTTCGCCGCTGACTCTGTAATTAGTTTATTTTCTGTTTATTTGTAATGTCACGTGAACATCACTAGCGGAAAAGACTATTTTGGTCTCTCTTTTTCTAATAAACAAGGGACCATATTCGAATAAACTTTGTTCGAGTACCAAAATGGAGGATCTTAATAATTGAGGGACCAAAATGATAGTTAATTCAAATCTTTTCTGCTAAGTTTTAACGAGGTTGGACTTCCTGAGTCTCAAAACTGAGATCTTGTGCTAAAGTTAGAACAATTTTATGTCAATTGATCTACACGAGGGCGGATACGAGTAGGTGATTAACAAATTTTATTACTTTTATGCTTTGTTTTTATTTTTCTCAGTGTATATTTGTTTACATTTATTTAAGATTTCAACTCCCATTTCTCTTTTTTTTCCTAAAATCGATGATGCGGATAAGTTATTTAAACATTATCGGTCAGAGCGTTATTGACAAAATTGAAATCTAAACAATCCATCCGTTTTAAAATAATTGTTTGCTCTCACTTTTTTTATAAAGATTAATGATTAGCTCATGAGAAATAGTTTTTCTCTCTTTGCCCATATTGTATTGTTAGAACAAATTTAAAGTATTTTAACTTAGTAATTCAAGGATAATTAACTAAAGGAATTTGACAATTATTTTGGAGTTGAAGAAGATGTGGTAATTCGGATTTTGGATCATAATTGTTTGGATTAGGATTTATAGAGTGATCCAGACGATCTTAAATGAATTTTGAATTTCAGTGTAAAATGTACACCTTTGTGTAGATTTGCTTGATCTGGTTTATGTTTTTGTGTGACAAATTTGATTGATCCATAAATTGGTTGAACTGGACTTTGAATGTCTACGAGTTCAGATCCAAATTGCAAAATGTAACGAGTAATCAACGAGATGTCAAGCTGCGAAGAGTAGACGAAGATCCATATAGTAATTTTGGGTCACTTGGGGGTAGCTATCCGTGTCCAA
>JAYMTF010006536.1:0-10149 GCA_036897485.1 Pelargonium nanum
GTCTGTTCGTTATCGAGTCTGTAATTCTCTATTGATCTTAATGAAATTGATGCTTTCTTCAAAAAAAAAAACTATCAACAATATTTTTTGAAGGTAAATTAATTTGAATAAATTGAGATTGTTGTAACAAGAATAACAATAGAACGTAATATTAAAAAATATGATAATTTACTCCGTAATTACTCTATAAGAAAAGGAAGACAAATATTTTGGCACGAGATGAGTATAAAAATAGAGTTTCAAATCATGACATTGCAAGGGATTTGTTTGGTAATTAGGGTGGTTCACTCTCTCTTTAAGTATTTGGGTTCAAATTTTGGGGTCAGTCAGTCAACATCAAAAAAAAATTGAATGCATCATACTGATCGATGTGAAGAGTGTAATCTCAAAATTGTTCAACGAAAATTAGTTTAGAAGTACGTGTGAATCACCTAACAAAAAAAAAAATCTCATGGCATTTTAGAGTAATTGTCAAATAACACTTATAAATAGCAATTTAGAATAAAAAAATTGTTCATAAATTGATTTCAATAATGAGAATAAAATTAACTAGGTTCCCATTTTTTACGTTTGAATTGAATTTTTTTGTCATGTAAATGTCTTTAGAATTAGAATCTCATTTTCATTACTACTTTTTATAAGTATTATTTTAAAAAGTTTACTCCAAACCCTACTGTAAAGTAATTTTTGAAAAATTACCCTAGAGTAATTGAACCAACACTTGCGTCGCGTCCAACCTTGCAGATAATAATTCTCAAAGCAATAATAGTTTCATTTTGATAAACTTTTTGATTAATCATGATTAATTGTTCTATAATATGATTAAATCGTATATTCAACTAACCCGCAACTGCACAAACCAGGCACATATTAATGTATCATTAATTTGTAGGTCTATTGAGTAAACTAACCGTCCATAAATACTATGCATAAATAGGGTCTATCAATTTTGTACCAAGTATTGACACTTTGTTAGTTATTATTGAGTCAATACCTCTTGACATTATTATTGGGCATATGTTAGCATCTACATGTAGATATACTTTGTATACCTCACAATTTGTAAATGAGCTTTTAAAAGCTCAGATAGAGATACCTTGAGCAAATCCTCTCAAGTCATCTTTGAAACTCTTTAATTGCTTAGTCAAATCATCACAGTAACATTTCACAAGTCTCGGCTCCTAGAATGCTTACTCCGCGTGATCAGAGTTTCTAAGAGTTTCGACGTACGTCTCGATACACGAGAGATGTATGGAAATTTTTGAATTCGCTTAACACCATCAACGGAGCGCCCGAGAAGAAAAACCTACTAAACCCCTACTATTAATGTAAAAAAAGTTCAACCGACAGTGATAAAATGCATCGAGCTGTACCTATGCTTTGCACCTTCATCATTTCTTCACCAATCAACATTTTCTTGATTGGGCCCCACATGTTCTTTGCTGAGCTAAGCATTTTCCACTTTGCAGATAGATTTTGTGCAGTAAAGCAACACACCATCTTTACAGTGGCCCCACACTCCTGATCCTACTCAAAGTACTGTACCCTACACCCCTACTCCTGCGTAGCATCAGATAAAATCTATCTTTGGCTTTTATATGAAAAAAGGACAAGTCATCTACTTGGTTGTAGTGAACTATAAGTGTAGTCGTTGTCAGTTGTTTGTACTCTTTAGACTGAATGGGAGAATTTTAGTGTATTTGATTTGGTTACTCGAGACGTTTCAGCTATTGTGGCTCAATTCAGTAGTGTCAGTTTTTTATTTTCGGGTTGGTCTCTGAACCGAGCAGCTCATGAATTAGTTAGGTTTTGGATTTTTTTCGTCAGACTTGTCTGGATGGATTGATTTTCAAGCCCCGAGTTTTATGTCGTATTTGTTATTGTTCGATTTGAATTAATATATTATTACTTTTTGTTTTAAAAAAAAACTCATCTAAGTGGCACTATGGTAATTTCAAACCAAAAAGTGACCATTGTTTCAACATGGACTCCATGCGAAACAAAAGTAAAGTGCCGGTGGTTCCTTTACTTAGCAATTGGGGCATGAGTATTTTACCATTTTGCCCTTTTAGGCTTCGCCAACAAACAACAGAAGCATGTTATGTTTTATCTAACTTCAACTCTACTCCTTGTATCAATCCCTTCAAAAATACTCACTCTTTTTTATTATTATTATAAAAAAATATTGAAAGTTGTTTTTAATATAATAAAATGGACATTTCATTTATTTTTATTTTTTTGACTAACTTGGGTTGCACTCTTTGAATCCCTTTACTCACAAAGTGGTTAATTTGGGAGAAATCCAATTATATTTTTCTTGTGAGTTTGTGGAACTTGCACTACCATAGTACCATTGTCTATTGTGCATTTCATTTTCTTCCCATAAGTGATAAGAGGACAATAGGTTCATTTCCAAACAATGGATGCAAATTTCAAGTTGTTTGTTTTTGAGTTTGGTGCTATGCAATTTCACTTTGATTTTGT
This sequence comes from Pelargonium nanum, assembly GCA_036897485.1. Taxonomy (NCBI): domain Eukaryota; kingdom Viridiplantae; phylum Streptophyta; class Magnoliopsida; order Geraniales; family Geraniaceae; genus Pelargonium; species Pelargonium nanum. Next base: position 2,485 of record JAYMTF010006536.1, read on the forward strand.
CTATATTATTGGAATTAGATGAAGATCCATTACGAGAATATGTTGTGATACTCAACACGACACTTATACTTGTTATTGTCAATTACTATTTTCATATATATGCTTGATTTTTCTATTATGTTGTCAGTGACACATAAACGAATGAATCAAATCAGATTCTACGTATATTGTATTATTTACATGAAAAATACATAATCAAAAATCGACTTTTAGTGTTGAAGGGTATGATTTGGATTCAGCATTTTTATTACTACAATCCAAAAGGTTGGATTTAGCATTTCATTTTCTTCCCATAAGAGGACAATAGGTTCATTCCAAACAATGGATGCAAATTTCAAGTAGTTTGTTTTTGAGTTTGGTTGCTATGCAATTTCACTTTGATTTTGTCTATATTATTGGAATTAGATGAAGATCCATTACGAAAAATAGTGTGATACTCGACACGACGCTTATATTTGTTATTTGTATGAAAAATATATATTCAAAAACCGACTTTTAGTGACTACTTCATAAAATGGTAAAACTTAACCGAATGGTATGATTTGAATCTGGTATTTTTATTATTACCATCCAACAAGTTTTATACCATTAAAAAATCATAAAATCATGAACCTTAAAATGTCAACTTCACAATTGATCAAAGTAATATATATAGTAACTAGTACCCATTGATTATATTTTGATATCAATGGTGTGATGGTTTTTAATTAATGTGCTTTTTAGTTGTATCTAGGGCTAACACTAACATGTGAGGGACATAATAATTCATGAATGACCTAGTAACCACCAAGAACCAAAACATTAAAATTTGCTATTATGTTTTTAATAAAATAAATTATGTAGAAACAGAATGATGATAGCCCAAAATACTTATTGAGTTGCATGATGACAACATTTCCATTTTTGGAATTTCAATTCCCCATCATAAACATGCTTAGTGTTTCTTCAAAACACACTCATATATAGAGTTTTTATTTTTTAAATAATGGATTTTTTTGAACAATTTTTGTTTAATGTTTTTAGTTTAGTAATGGATGTTACAATTACAATGTATTGACAGTATTATAATCATAACATTTATATAAGTAAGACACATTGAACATACTTTTTTGTTATTGTGTTACATATAAACAATATATTATAAGAACTTCGTATATTATTCATTAAATAAAAAGACTCGAATTCGAAACTCTCAAACAATGTCATAAAAATAAAAATAAATAAACTACAGTGATATGTGTATAATAATTTAATTGATTACTTATATTACTTATATAATTGTAATTTTACTTCTTCCTTTGAAAGAAATAGAGAACATAATAATAGGCAGTACATGTTGCCATCACTATCAAATATCAATCTTAAATCATTGCTATTCCAAATAGCAATATGCACCTAGAGACAAATAATTTAAACAATAATGTGTTATCATTGATTATTTCTGAATTAAATAATTTCATATATATTAATATCTTAATGGAATTATTTATTGTTTTTGCATGGACGTGGGTATAGGCATACATGTATAAGTTTATTAATTCCTAACAATTTGTAAGACTTTGATGTTGATATTTTTGTACAAAATATAATTAAATCAATTCAAACTTATGCATGTTTTTAAATGAAAGATTTTTAGTTAATTATACATAAGTTATCGACATTGTTTCAAATATAAATTTTATCGCACTAACAACGCATATATGTATAAATAAAAATAAGAATTGTCGGTGTACTACGTAGAATAATTTTAGTTGTATTTCAAATTTCATGGCTTTGAAAATATAGAGATAAATAGTTTTAATCTGTCGGTAAGGAAATTAAGGCCATCCAATTTGGGGATGGAGCACATGGCTTTGTGCCCTAATAGGACCAACCAATATTTAAATGGTTGAAAATAGGCAAAATATAAGAGGATATAAATGCAAGTGAGTGGCTTGATTGTCTTAATAATGCACAATAAATACAAGTCATTGTAGCTCTAATTTATAGCAAATCCCTTTATACATGCTTTCAATTGACTACCAAATATGTCAACTTCATTAATACCTTATTTTATTTTGTTATGTTTTTTTTTGAAACATATTTTGTTATGTTTTTGCCCTAGTCAAATTAATTTTTCTTTTTCAAAAAAATATACTCAACTTCGATTATTCCCTCCGTTAGATGGTGCCTTATATAAATAATTTTTAACTCAAAATAAATGATTTATTTATATAAAAATTAGAAAAAAGAATTAGCAAGAGAATTTGACTTTTTCTAGACACGTAGTGAAGTGAGTGACAAGTTTTCACGTTAGATGAATATGAAATACATGAGCCACGCATTATTTATAGTGCAAGTGTCTTTTAAAAACATTTAGTGCAAGTGAATTCTTATTTAGAAAATCTATGAATAAATTAGTTGAAGAATTTGACTACCTTTTTTATTAAATACATTTTCAAGTTATATCAAAAACTTTAATTTTGAAACACATTTAGTGCCCAAAATTTTATTACGAAACCATCGTGTATTTGACAAAAGTTTATGTACTATTTTTGACAAAAATTCTTATCATTTTTTAAAATATAAACAAGAACACTTATTTTAAAGCGAAAAGAGGATCAGAAGAATTATACGAAGAAGAGAAATACAAATTCAAGCAATAATGTATAATGAATTTTTAACATTTTTTAGTTAAATGTCTAAATAAAGTGGTTGTATTTGTATAGTATTTGTATTTGGTTGATTAATGTCGTGACCCCATGGCCCCAACCTTTGATGGCGGCACGTGACCATTAAGCTTCCAAAGGTGCGACAATTAATTAATGTCTTTTTAAGATTGTGATTTGTATAACACATGTTGGTTGTCACGAAGTAACCTAGTTGATTCACGAAACGACATCGTAATATTCAAATATCTAATGACAAAACTACCCTTTGATTATTTAATTGCCACACTAATCTACAACGTTATGAGCTAGATACGTGCGAGCAAGTAAGTGAGAAACCCATGTTCCTGTGGGACCCTCTGGGCACGTTAAGGTGGTCGGTCCACACGTTAGGCAACGTGGCAGATCCAGATTGACTGTTCAACCCGGTGGAGCCCACACAGCGAATCATCTGATCACTTCCAGCTTGGCGGGGGGGTGGGCCAGGGTCACGTGAGCCCTGACTCTTGACACGAACTTTTGTTTAGCTTTTCCCAATCACCGTGTGCCACGTGTCATTAAGACTTTTTTGGGGACGAAATTGCCCAGGATATGTTGTTCTTATTACCGTTTTTGCCATTTAGTGAGAGCGAAACAAATATCTTGATGCATCATGTGGTGTGTGGGCCCAGGAGAGGTTGGTGGGACCGCATGTGCAAAGCCGTACAGAGATCGGTGGGTCATGTTCTGTATTTGGACTCAACAAAAGTTTGGTTAAGAATTGAGATTTAAATAAATAACAAAAATTAATCAAATCACATTCATGATCTCTCAATTCGAATCAGACGATTATTTTTAACTTTGCAACTATTTCAAGCTATAAAAAAAGTGGAATTAGATAATGCAAGTGGTTTATAAAATAAAAATTTTCCAATGAATTAATTTTAAGGATCCTTCAAAAAAAAAAATTGGTTCAAAGATATTATCTTTTTGATATTATTAAGACCATCTATGGATTTTGTGTGTTGAACAATACTTTCTGTCAAATGAGTTTGAGTATAGAACATCAAATAATAAATAAACAACCAAGGTCCAAATTATATATATTTTTTGAAGTTTAGCTAGTCTAATAATCAATTGTTGTCTTGAACTCAAACTTGATTAATTTGTAACATAACCACTGCGAAAATGAATGCACGGCCTAATTAAGGTGGGCTTATGAGAATTTGAGTCCATTCAAATTCAACAATAGATATTTTTTTGAAGGATTCAACAATAGATTAATGCTCATTTTAGCATTAAAATTATGGATGTTGTAAAAAATGATATTGGAATTCGGGAGCCAACACATCTGATGTTGGCAATGCAACTTCACCTCAAGAAAAGAGGTTTAGGATACAAATGTCCAGAATGAGCAAGCTAGGCGATGAATAGAAAGAACATAAGACTCGGACGTGTAGGCGCTACGGCAGGCCTCCGGGCTAGCCTCTCACCTTAACATCCCTATGAGCCCAACATGCTTGCTCTCGCTCATTCGCTTGCTTCTTTGAAATCTAATTGGCCTAATGAGTTCAACATGCTTGCTCTCGCTCATTCGCTTGCTTCAAAGAAGCTATCCAAGACATCTTGAGACCTCTTAGCCTCTCTAATAAGTCTCATCAAGGTTCTCATACCCCCCTCCAAGGCTTCAAGGCCTTCTAGTATCTCCAAGACTCATCAGGTTTCTCTTGAAACTTTTAAGGTTAAAAGATCATATATGTAAAAACTCATAACTTCTCCAAGACTCGTCCAAGGGCTCTTAGTCTCTCTCCAAGGTTCAACAGGACCCTCCTTCGAATCTCTCCAAGACTTATTAAGACATCCAAACTTTCTCAACCATCAAGAATCTCTAAGGTTCACCGCGACCCTTTAAGGATCGTCTCATCAAAATTCAAATTGAAACATAACCGGAAGGAAGAATCACGCCTATGCCATTCTTCCTAGAAAAGGCATTGAGCAACTGTAACCTCGATACTTCATGAGTCGTTATTAGGACATCACACCATGTTGGTATATGCTTCTAGAACCTAAATCACCCTCCAATTTTCTCGAGAGGCATGCAAAGGCATCAAGAGAAGAAACAAGATCCAAGAAATGGATGTTAAAAGAATTGACATTTTCGAAAATTACGTAAAAAATAACTGATGGAATAAGTGAAAAATAGTTCAAAATAGTCTAAAATTACAAAAAGAAATTAGGGATCATTACAAGTACAAAATAATCATCAGTAATTTACCTTAGATATTTCATTTCCCAATTCATTTTATTGGGAGAAATCATAATTGTCATCTATAGGCCAAACACATTTTATGGATAAGGTTTCATTTATTTGATGAATAAATGGTGAAAAAGAAGAAGAAACTGAATAAATTGCATACAGTTGCTTCATGTTGCAAGAAAATAGATGTGACATTGAGTCAATGATATCAGATTTTAATGTTATCATGTCCATATTAAATAATGGAGGTTTTGATCCACCAAGCAACACACATACAATGAATTTTCATGATTCATTGTATATATATGTTACTAATTATAGATCATGTGATTGTAAATTTTGTCAGTTCTCGACCCCACTGTTTGCATATTATTAAATCCAATAATTGTCGACAAAAATCAAGTAAGTTTTTATGTAGAAATTAAGTTTCATTTTCACATTATAGTAAATCCATTTGTGAGTAATTTTCTGAATGAAACACATACTTCATCAATTACTCAAATTTCCAAAGCTAATATACCGTTTGAGAGCCTCCTAGGGGTGGCGCAATGGTCAAGACACACATCTTTACATAGAAGATCGTGAGTTCAAATCTCATTGCGTCGGGTGGGGTGAAATTTGGGTTAAAAGGGGAGAGCTACCCCCTGTTGTGTAGCTCAACTTAAAAAAAAAAACCGTTTGAGATGATATTAATCTTTCGAATAACAATGTTTGACACAAAATTAGAGGGTTTACTTAAAACATATATATGTCCCGTAAATCGCACGTTTACGAGTAATCGTGAAATAAACCACTTAAACAAGTTGTTTATGTAAAAAAATCGCAAGACCAAATACTGAAAATTGGAAACCTCTCATTTGGTTTGAATAACTTGAAACACTTGTAACATGTCAATATCAAACATTATCTGGAAAGATATCGTTTCCACCACTCGAAACTCCTTAGCACCAACTCACTTAATTATACTAAAGGCATTGATGTCTTTCCCTCCAGCCTGTAGAGCTTGAACTACTTGAAGCATGTCATATTTGAACAAATGTTATTTCCAACCTTGTTGTACAATCCAACTAAGCGCCTCACGGATAAATCACGCCTCCATCGTGCTCTTCGTACTTATTTGTCAAACCGCTGGAATTTTCTCAAAATCTAAAAAAATCCTTAAACCACTCTTGCAAATAGTGCGGTTTGAGTCACCATAGTTAAAATGGCCGCAGCTTTCAACCGCAGCCAAAATCATAATATATTGTAGTGAATATTTACCAATTAAATTTAATAACAAACATTTCTGATAGATCATTTAGATAACAAACATAAGGGTCTTGTTTTTCATTTTGAGAAATATTGAAGAAACATCATCTAGTGTTGTCTATTTTTTCTTATATTCTCGTGAGTATATGTTATAACAAACATAAGAGTGGTTAACTAACTTTTTATGATGTAACTATTGACATTTCATGCATTATTAATATTTTTAAAATAAAACATGACACTTGCTTTAAGGCAAAAATACATGCAATTATCATCGAGTCAAAGCAGACTCAAAGCATGATTTTCGTTGAGCTTCATGTGTCAACTAGTACTCTGTGAGTTTTTTTAATTGGGTAGTTATATGTTTGTGGACAAAACTATAAGAAAATTTGTGTAAGTAACCCTTAAAATTAAATTTAACGAATAATAACTTGACATATATAATATAACCACCATTCTATGAATTTTTTGCTCGAACATGCCCAAATTATAAAACATAATGAACACATAACATATTGTGGTTCAGCCAAATTATGTATGAAATATTTGATGCGTTATATTTTATTCGTTGACGTATCATTTTGTACAATTTTTGAGGCATATCTCTTTTTTTAAAGGCTAAACTAAAATTGAAATAAAGTTACCGGGATAAATCTGCGGCGTCGGTGCCGACAGCTGGTTGCACCGACAAAATGACCGGAGTAACCAGTAACGGTCACTGTGATCGAGTTGGTTTACCGGCGGGAATAAGAAGTGGGTCCATAAACCGATGCAATTGCAAACGTGTCGGTGGCGATTATTTTTGACCCGGACTTCGTATCTTTAACGGTTTTTTCTTCATCTTTTGGATTCGACCGTTGACATTTATTTTATTATTGTATTTTTCGTTTTACTCAAATCAATCCACTCTAAGATGCAATTTTTCTCTTATAAGAAAACACAAAACATTTTGTTTAACAATTTATCCATTTTATTTATAAAAAAAAACAGTTTATCCATTTTTTGAATGAAACAGTTTATCCATTTAAAATAGTTGTTTATTTTATTTTTGAAAGTTCCGAAAATAATTTCAATTTTTTTAATTAATAAACTAGTAATACAATTAACAAAATCTCTTATAATTGTGAAAACACTATTTAAATATAATATAACCATGTTTTTTTAAAAAGTTTTAGCCGCCATACCTATGTTCTACAATTTTTTACACTACTAAATTTTTGTCTAGATCAGATAAATTTTATTCTAAACGACAATTATAATCTTTCTAAACATAATTCATCTTCTTGTTTCCTTTCAATATATTCTTCAAGAAACTAAGGTACTTTTAATTTATAACAACATTTATAAGACAAGAGAGAAAAGTATATAAACCATAAGATCATAAAACAAGGGCATTTACTATAATGAAAATAAAACATAATGTGATGTGGCCACGTGGAAAATATAATGAATAAAAGGGGTGAAGCTGACGTGGGAATTAAATCCGCATATATATTGTTAAAGTTGGTGAGGCAGCATTAGAGGCTGCCACGT
>JAYMTF010006537.1:0-10149 GCA_036897485.1 Pelargonium nanum
ATCAGACGTGGCACCTCCGTTAAGGAGCTTGTTGAGTTAACAAACAAGCACTTAAAAACATTCGTACACGTTATAAACAACCATTTGACTTAACACTCAACACCATATTGCATATACAAAGTCATACACAATATACTTTCACAAAACACAACCCATACTAATAATAATCAAAGTGTACATTAATGGCTTCAACCATTAATGTTGGTGCATAGTTTCTGCAAAGCTATCAACAAAAAACCAGCAAAACATAACATAAATTGTAGTCATTAAGATTGATTGTAAATCAGAAAGTTCAAAGCAACAATCACCCTCTCTCTTTCTACTGCTCTTCCAAGCTGGAGTAGCAATCTTAGTCCGACGGAAAATACCAATTTCAAGAAGTTGGGCACGAGCTCTAGCTAGTTTGTCCGATCTTAAAGTTTCTTTCTATCCAGAGTGGCGGCTCCTTCAAGTTGGTAGTAGTGTTACCGAACAGGCACAAAATCGAAACCTATGCATTCATTGGACACACAAAATAACCTAGACAGAGCCACCCGTTATAATAACTTCCAAAACTGCGGTAAAAAATAAATATAAAAACATTCATGAAACTTGAGAATGCCAATAACTAGCATTCATGAAACTTGAAACTTTTCTGCAAACATACACATACTAAAGAGAGCAGATGTGCCTAAATTACTGAAAACTGACTCATCTAACAAGAAGTCAATAACCATCCATTTGAGCTTGCAATATGGAGATCTAATCAGTCATATTTCACATATATATAACACAAATTGCTTGAACAAGTGTAACACAAAACCAACAAATAAGGAAGATAGCAATCAATCAAATATTGTAAGTGAACATGTCCACGAGACAAATCAGAGTTTATTGTTTCCATCAAGCTGTTCCAGGCCATTGCTTTTCAGTTTCGGTCAACGGTTAATAACAAATGCCTAAACAGAGCTCATATGTGTCATCCCCTTTGTTTTCACAAACCATCTAACCACATCTTCATACGCTGACAATTCTTTTGCGACACAACTCTCAACACGGAAAACTAGAGTAAAGAACAAAAGCAGTCCAATTGGTAAGCTAATCAGCAATCAGCATACAAATCAAGCTAGTTACTTGAATCAAATCAGCAAATGTCAAGAGAAAGATAGGTATGTACTCATGCTCAGCCTCTTTATTCTCTAAGCATCATGAAAACTATGTTTTTTTTTTCGTAACTATGAAGCCAACACGGATATCTATTAGAACAGTTGGCGCAAACTGAAAGAGCAACTTAAACTTTACTAAGAAATAGCTAACATCTGCCAATTGGTAGCATTCACCATATCACATTCTTGGCAGGAAAAAAATCATCTTCTTCCACTAGTTATAAAAGAAGCTGATTAGATACATCTTCAAAAATTAAATCAATTTGTCAACCAAGAGCAACATAAGACTAAAATGTTAATGAAAAAAAAAATCTTTTCTGGTAGGAAAATGGTGATTATTATCCTCAATTACCTATCTCAAGAATGTGGAGCGGAGCCATATTAGCCAACTCCTCCAAATATGTCCACCAAGCATTAGACTAACATAACTCTTTTGCTATTGTAGCCAAAGCACTTCTTACAATGCAACCCTTCGTCCCCATGGTTTCGTCCTCCTCGAAACTTGCATCGTTGAAGCCACGAGAAGTTTGATCCTGTAAAGCTTTATCTCCCAAACCATCCGACAATGCCGAATAATCCTTTCTCATAAGCAGCACATTGTGAAGAATAGAGCAAGCTCCAATATAAGCAACTGCAGTCTTGAACTCCTCCTGTATTGGTCGACTCAAAACACCCCAATTCTTCAAACTCGCAATGGTTCTATGAGCCGTATCGCGCATCAAACCATGTGCTGCATTGTAATTCACTTCACATGATCCCGGAATTGCATCAACAAAGGGTACCATCAACCAAGGAAGCAAAGGGTAGCCTCCATGGCCAACCAAGTACTGATTCACAGAGACCTCATTGACACTAACAAGTGAAGAACTCAACAATGTCCCTCCTTTCACATCTTTATATAAACTAGATGATTTCAGTACCTCCCAATCACTCTTGTGACTTCGAAAACCGGCAACTATACTCAGAATTCTGGACTCAGAATCAACCACAATTTGAGCAGCAATACTATCTTCACTCTCCTTATCAGACTCACCATTTTTATCAATCCCAAACCTTATACAATCAATCACACCACAACAATTTGGTAACCCAGTAAGAGCCTCGAAACCCTCGGATACAGATTCGAGCTCACCTGGGCTAGGGAAGCCGACCCAGAACCGGAAATTGGTGCACAGAACTCGACACAGCTGCTTGGCACAGAAACGCGCCGCCGTCACCGGAACCCCAAATCTCCGAGCAATTTCGGGGTAATCGGAGCCTGTCGCCAACCGGAACAGACCCACTCCGAGCCGGAGCTCGGAAGGCAAATTGAGAGGCGACCCAGAAGGGTCGCGACACTCCAGCAGCGGCTCGAGCAACCCAGAGAGCCACTCGAAGGTCGAAGAATTCATTTTAAAGCAGTATCTGAAAAAGTCGGGGTTTTGACCGAAACCCAATTTGACTCTTCCGTCAATGACTCGATTCTCGATCTCATCATCGGTGCTGGGCTCCGATTCGAGTTCTAGCAAGTGGGTTCTCTTGCGTTTCCTGGAAAAGGAGAGGAGAGAGAGAGTGGCGACGAATTGTTGGGAGGATAGGAAGTGGTGGAGGAGAGGGAAAATGTCGGCGTGGGATTTGGAATCGGAGGCGAGAGAGAGAGAGATTGGGGAAGGAGCGATGAGGAAGAGAAGGAGGAGAAGCTGAGAAACGAGGGAAGAGAGTAAAGCTGCCAATTTCCTGGAATCCATTTTCTTGTCGGGGAATCGGATTTGGTTTTCTCGGGAATCGAGTTTTCTGTGGCTGCGAGTGATTCTGCGAAAACGAAGGGCAAAGACACACCTGGCAGTTGGCACATTAGCTTTCTCGTCTGTTGTTTTTTAATTTTCTCGAGAAAATCACATAGAAAATTACTGTGCTATGAAATGGGCCTAGTTTCGAACATGGGAAATTGAATGGCCCAAGAGGAATAGTTGTGTTGTTTTTGGGCCAGGTGAAATTATGTAAAGCCCATTAATGTTTAAAATATTATTCTTATAAAGATTAACAATAATAATTTTGGATTAAGGTTCAATTACTCTTTAAAAAAAGAGAGTCCTTAACATGATATTTATATACATAGAGAAAATATTTTTTTGTTTAGGTTAAAAAACAAATGCAATTTGATCCAACTGAGCTCTTTGTACCTAAAAATTTGATATGAATTCAATTGTATTCAAGCCATTGATAGCTTTATCAAGGAACTACAAAAAGTCCCACATTTTAATTAGTTGATAGTGAGTATGTTTATTATATCTTTAAAAGCACAAATAAAATTATAGGTCTTTTATGGTTAAAGTGAACTATTATAAATGAACAAATTGCCAAGGATAAATATAATTGTTGATTCATTGAACCCAAAATGTATTAAAATTCAACAAGTAAACAAAGGGTAGCTTGTAAGTGCATCATTTTTCTTGTCATTTGACAGGCATCTCGTCTTCTAACAAGACAAGGGTTTTTCCTCGTACTTTTGTTGTTCTTTCACGATTTTGTTGAGATCTCAAGTGTATTTTTAAGTTAAAAGGTTGAAGGGTATTACATAAGTTTTTAACGAACAGTCTAATCAATTTTCAACATATGTGTCAAATAACAGCGACATTATGAAGCTTGAATACTGTAGCAACTATTTCACAAGTGTCTTGGACTATGATGGATGGTGGGACCTCCAAATAGATTATTATTTTAATTATTTCACGAGGGGGATATGAAGGAGATGTTAGTTGGTGGTCCGTGAAATTTCAAACCATGCGGGTGAAATTATGGGTCATGTGGAATTAGAGATGTTTCAGGCACTTTCATGTAGGTGTTATGGGTGCAGATACATGGTGTTGTTGTAGGATAAACATTTGAACACGTGAGTAAAAACATACGAGTATATTGGACTACGTGTGGAGCCTGAACCCATAACTTTACAAGAGGATGACGTCTTTTTTCTTACATTCAAGCCATCTTAGATGTTTGCAAACCAAACAAACATCGAATGAAAATGCATAAGAGAGTGGGGATGGATAATGTTTACAGATGAAAAGCTCCATTTATTTTACTATTTTCATATCACAACGGCAATGTACATTTTTTTTACCATAATATGTAAATGTAATGTTCAAGTATCATTAAAAAAAGTCAAAATTAGCATTAAAACATAGCAACGTATTTACTTAAATCGTCTCTTTCATAGTTTATTGAATCCAATACTTAAGTTACATGGATTTTCATCACATTACGTTACTTTTTTTTTACGCAACGTTAAAGATTATTTTTTAACATGTGAGTTATCAAAAAGTTTTTTTTCAATTAAATTCATAAGTGTTTATATGAGTTATTTTTATGTTACCAAATATTAGTTTAAAATTCAGAAGTGTTTATATTATGCCGTTTTTTTTTTGGAAAGAGTTTATATTATGCCGTTACAAAATATCAATTTAAAATTATATATTTTTTAAATACAAGATATTTTATTTATAGTATGTAACATAACTATATAAAGTTTTAAAACAATAAAAAAAATAATCAGCATGCTTTGTGTGGCACTCGAGCTATTTTAAGGCAGCCACGTGGCAAAGCTATATTTCACAAAAACAAAAAACCAAACCAATAAAAAATCTAATCTAAATCTAATTTATATTTATATTTTTGAAAAAACTCCAACATAGTAATAGAAAAAGATCATTAGATCATTGCATCATCGTCATCATCACTGTATCTTTCCTTAATTTTCTCTCTCTCTCTACTTTCCTTTTTCCTCTCTCACACATCCAATTTCCAGTGTTGTCGTCTTCTTATTATCTCTTTTCTTCAAAGAAAGTAACTGCAACACAACACAACAGCAAGAGAGAGAGAGAGAGAGAGAGAGAGAAAACGCTTCTGATTCTCTCCTTCCAACCACTGCCCATCTCCTTATCTCTCCCATTTCCTCTTTTTCTCCATCGATCCTCTCCTCTTTGCTTCATCTGGGTCTCTGGTAATTTCCTAATCCATCTGTTTTTTTCTCTGCAATCTCTCTTGAATCAGCTTATGGTGCTTTGTGTTTTGTGTTCTGGTTGTTTGTGTTTTTGTTTTCACCTAAAATTTGGGGATTATTTAGTGGAATTCGGACGGGAAAGAGGGATCAGGGTGGACCCATTTAGGGTTTCTGCTTAAAGTTTGAATCTTTTCTGGTTTTGCTGTGCATGCACATGTTGATTTGCTGTTCTGATTGTTGAAAATTTTGTGCTGTTCTTTTTTGGAGTATTTTATTTGATTTTGGGCATAGTTGATACTTGATATTGGATGGTTGGGGTACTGAATTTGGCGTGCTTAGGGCGGAAAAATCAAGATGCTTAATTGGGTGTTTCTGATTTTAAGCAAGTTACCAAAGTGGCTTTGAGGATTTAAACAAAGTTCGTATCTTTCTATCTTAAACTGTGAGCTTTTGCTGTCCACCAACGCCATAGTGTTCGTGCTTAACAAATGCTGATGATCTTTATGCCACCCATGATTTGTTCGGAGCTCACATTTCTTTATTTTCTCAGTTGGGACTTTCATTGGTATCTTTCTGAAGTTGGATGTTTGACATTTGATTTCACAGACCTTGTATGTAATGTATGACAGCTTAAGTATGCTTCCTATCGGCGATGATGACTATGAGCTAGTTTTGTAATAGGTTAACATGTCTATGCATTCCGTATTCTGTTGTGGACCTGGCGGTTGCAACATGAACTTTAAACTGCCTCTTCGAACTTGTTTTCAGTTCATTTTCTTGTTGTTGTGGACGGTTGAAAGATGAGTACTAGATAAGAAGTAATGTGTCAATGAACGAAAATATCATGAAGGGAAGGCAAAATAGTAATTGCTACAGAAGTGGTAGAAGGCGAGATCTGGAATTATTAGTGAAGCAGCTATGGAAATTAATGGCCGCAATAATTAATGGATGATAGCAGTATTTATGTGGGGGGTGGGGGAGGACATGCCTGCTCCAGGTGACAAGATGGGGCAACAAATGCATGCATTGATTGTTATTATTTGAGTTCTAAGTTTTGGCTTCATATGCTCTGTGATGCCTATGACAAGCACAAAACAGAAACACTGCACATGGAGTGCTAGTGGCAAAGCATGTTAAAGCTAGTTAGCTGTTGCTGACTTGCTGCTGCATTTTATCACTATGATTAAATATCTTAAACAACATAGCTATTTTGATATTATGTATTGGTTAATGTTTTTTATTTTTATTTCCCGCTTATAGTTGATGTATCTTCTTCTGGCTTCATGATTCTAGGTGTATGTGAGAGATGTATTTGATGTGAACCAGGGAAGATTGGAATATCATATATTATCTTCTACAACGTTAGGTGGAATTCCTCAGCCCGATGCAAGGGCAAAGAAGTACCTTTGGCTCCTTCCCTGAAACTATAGATATTGACCAGGGATCTGTATCCAATAATACTAGCATGAGTGAGCAACCTTCTTGGAATAACATTATTAATCCAGTTGAAAGCCGGTTGTCAAATTATGTGGCAGCGTCTTCTACTGAAGCAGCATGTGTAAATGGTATTGGCAATGATGTTCAGACTTTTGGAGGCTGGGATGCAGGTGAACCTAGCTCTAGATTGAATCCACAGAACCACATTGATGACGATGGGATGAAAGTGGAACATGGCTGGCCTTCATTTGATCCCCGTGCAGGGGCTGGTCCCAGGTCAGAAGAAAGGCGGCCAGAACCAACTAATATCCTTTTTCCTGGAAGAGTCAGTATCGGTTCTAGTAGTAATCAGGTTACAAGGAGGCCTTTATTCTTGCAGAGTTCCAGCTCTGCCCCCCAGAACGTAAATCAAAATGCAGGATATGCAGCCAATAGTCGTAATAGTAGGCTGGTTATGGGATCTGGAGTGTGCCCTAATCTCTACAAGTCAGTTGAATCAGAAAAACAGCAGATATCTTCTATGAATGCCTCTGCTGAAAATGCCGGGACTTCATCTGGTAGCTCTGGTTATGTAGAAGAGGAGACTAGTGGCGGCGCAAATTCATCTCTGGGGAGTTGGGGTTTATCGTGCAAGAGAAAGGCCCTTGAAGGTACTTCCGGACAGTCTTATGCTGGTGGAAGTTCAAGCAGTTTTCCACAAGCTGAAAATGTTGCATGGCCTACTGGTCCAAGTTATAGTGCTTCCAGCAGCTTAAGTTTATCTACACCGTCGTGGAATACCTCTAGTGTTTGTCCTCCAGAATATTTGAACCCTAGATTTGGGGCTAGTACGACTGGAGTTCCTTCTGATGTCTTCCCTGCCTTAGGTGTAACTGGAGTTGCAGAAAATCCCTTGAGAAGTTTTGGCCGGAGAGTAAACCACGTAACTCAACAGGACTCTATTCCGTTTAATTTGTCGTCGTCAGGAAGTGCTAGGCGCTTTAATGTTCCCTCACCTCACCCATCACATAGGCCAGTTCCTTCTAGTGATTCTTTTGACTCAAGAGCTTCAGCATTATTGGCGGGAAATTCGAGTGCTCCTCAGGGTCAATCACATGTCATTCGTGTTACTGGTTTGTCAAGAAATGCACATCCTTTTCCTTGGAATGCACCTTCCAATTCAAGGGCTAGCAGCTCTTCTAGTACTCATATGTCTGGGGACAGAGGTGCCGCTTTACAAGAGGAACCAGAGTTAAGGTCCGTCTTAAGGAACAATGCAGAGCATCCCATGCTTGCTTCACCGTCCGAGACGAGAAGTTTGGGACAGGATCCAACAAGTTGGAGTTTAGCCACTGGGCATATAAGCACTGCTGGAGGTGTTCCTTCTAGTTCTCGATTTGGGCCCAGTTCAAGTGCCCATCCTTTGCCAAACCCCGCCTGGACTTCTCACCACAACCCCCCTACACAAAGCCTGCAAAGGTTATCGGAATTTGCTCCTTGGTCTTTGTTTCCGTCAGTTGATTCTGAATCTGGAGGTCACAGTGGTCATTTCCCACAATTGCCTTCAGGCCCTTCTTCATCCTCACAAGAGACTGCAATGTCATCCAGATTAAATCAGGGCCATCACCATCCATACCCAAGGTCAGCCTTCTTAATGGAGAGACATGGTGACGATGTTCTTGGGCCCCACTCATTAAGGGCTCTAGCTGCTGACATTGAAGGGAGACACCGACTAATATCTGAGGTTTGTTTGCTGAAATTTGTTTCCTCTCCCAATTTAGTTTTTCTGTACATTTATTATTTTGAGGATATGCTATTTAAGTACATAATATTTATCATCTTTGAAATTATAAGTCTGCTGCCTACTGGTGCGGATGATATTTTGAATTTCTTCAAAAAAGTGTGCTGGTTTTTCTTTGTTTTAATTACTCGATAGTTACTGTAGTTCACATATGATGCATTGGATTTCTCTTGATGTAAAAAGGCCCAAAGTTAATTCTTACACTGATGATCTAATATTCTAATTGTCATCATTATTATTCTATCACATTGCACCTAGAATGTTCAATGACATCTAAAATGTGATCAGAAATATTTTTTAATTATCATATAATTTTGACCTCTTCTTACAATCGTTTTTCATTAATTTTATATATTCGTTAAAGGATTTATCTTTTGCACATGTTAAGGAACATAGAGAATTGTGTTTTTCATAGAACTCAAATTCCAATGCCCCTTATCATGTGCAAGAATTGCACATTTTAGACAAACCCTTTGTTAAATACCAAAAACATAGAACTGAAAGGGTTTTATAGTATATATCTTTGTTCATAAAATGCTTTTTAGGCCATCCTTCTACATTGTCAATTTGTCATGCATCATAGCACAAACTTCCTTTTTAAGAAAGTTTTGCTTCCATCGTTCACTATATTTTCCAATATGTATAGTATATAAATGCACAAATGAAACATAAAAAGCTGGTTTATGCTTTACTATCGGGGTTCAGCATGATGTCTTAAATCTCCTTATTTTCATTCGTTACAACTACTTTTATGTGTGCATATGCCTGAGATAGTTTGTATTTGGCTCATGTTGAGAATAAATTGGAGTTGCATCGTAAATGGTCCATCTAGCTGGAACCGGGTTCTCAAACCCAGATTCCAAATGACAAAGTCAGTGCATTGTGTGCTTTCCTCTTGAATAAATGCAGTAGATCTTTTTTGGAAAGTAATCAATTATTTTAGGGTTATGCAAATCGTTGATTTGGGAGTTAGGAAATTATCATTTGATAAATGAATGGTTTGATTTTATCTTAACCGGAGGTGACAGATTATAAATAACTACGCAACTCAGAGAGAAATATAGAGGATTATGGCTTGGATTAGAGAGTAGTTGCGGGTGAGATACCACCTGTTTATACCCATTCTTTGTTTTTTCAGAATCTGTATCTTCAGCCTTTATTGACTTGTGGGAATGAAGTGGGACGATAGATATGATCCAATGCCCTTGTGGAGTTCTCATAAATAGCCAAAGATGTCAGAGGAAGTTGGCAAAAAGGCCGCCTGAACTTTGTGAAAGTTGCATACGTCTCCTTATTTGATAAGTATTACGCTTAAGTGACTAGTTTCAAATCTTATCTTCCTAATTTGGGGAAAGTGGGACGTGCATTGATGCTTTACATGTTAATTTTATGTTCTATATAAAATAACTCTATTTTCATTTGAGTAGACATCTTTTACGTATTGGAAAAGAAAATCTTTATTGCTATGTATACAGTATGTTTTCATCTTTCATTAGAACTTAGAATTACCTTTTCCAAATACATTATTTGTAAATATATTAAGTGAATCACTTCAGTGTGTTTATTTTATGCATTGTGTTAGTTTTGGTGTGTGAAACGAAGATCTGATAAATGATAATTATGATGAGCTGTGGGTGTTTTTTTCTTTCTTATTTTGGTATAGAATGGATAAATTGACAAATATGTCCATTCAGGCATGCAACAAACTTCAGTTTGTAATAATTTAAGAAAACAAGTATTCAATCTAGTATACATCTTGGCAAGAGGTATCATATATCTGTTGCGATCTTACATATATATATATATAT
>JAYMTF010006538.1:0-10148 GCA_036897485.1 Pelargonium nanum
CCCTAAATAGGGGTTAAAACCAAAATAAAATCCAGTCCAGGGGAGGCAAAACCATTTAACCCTTTTTTTTTTATTTTAATTTCGAATTAAAAATAATAAAAAGTGATTGTTGAAGGTAATTTAGTCATTTGAACAATATCTGACAGTGTTATGGACGGAATCAACGCTCCAAACCATAGGGTAGTCCAAAGTTGGAAAACTTAATTCAGGAGTGTCAACTGAAATGGAAGCTTACCATAAGGGGTCCATCTGTAATTACCCTTTTTTTTTTTAAATATATAAGCAAGCGTTTATCAACCGAGACTCGAACCTGAAACATTTGGGGAGCCAACACCTTAAGCCAATTGCTCCGATAATAGTTGCTAAAGGTATAAGGTTATGTAACTTTTTCAAAACTTAACGCATCTTAAACCTTTTTTTCACCTAATCATTCTTATGTATGGATCCACCAAACTTTTTGTGACAATATTGTTAATATTTGTTTAAAAAATTAGTCTGCCTTAATGTGTGTGAGGGTTGGGGTTATAGATTTTTGGGTACTAATAAAGTTTTTTTTTTCATTTCTCTGTATTCCACAAATTGTCATTCCGAAAACTTATTGTTAGCGTTATGCAAAACTTTTTTCTCCATAATTTTATTTGATTAGTACTTTATTACATTGACCAATCACATAGTTGAAAAAAAGTGTAGGTTTTTGGCGGACAAGCTTGGTTGGGCCGTTTTGTGTATACAACTACCCGTCATACTCGATTTAGAATCTATGTTTAATTGAAATAGGGTACAAACTTGTGGGTGTTCATTTGGCTTTGTTAGTAATTTATATATAAAAAGTCAAAATAGTAGCTCTGAAAAATTAATATTTTATTTAAATTTCATCGATTTTCGTAGTTAGAATTTGATGATTGTCGCCACAATCTTTTGATTTGAAGCTTCCAAAGGCCTAAATCTTCAACATTATAATTAATATTTTTTTAAATGTGTTCGAGTAGTGATGAGCCTCTAAGACTCGGGTCAATTCGGCACAAGAGACAACGTTGTCGTATTGTCCACGTGTTAAAGTATTTTTTAGAAATACTCTAAAATCAATTTCTTGTGATCTTCTCATATCTTATAGGAGAACTTGTCACTTGCATAGTGTAGCACACCATAAACGAAGATTCCTAATGTGTTACTGAGGATTCTCCTTAGGTGTGAGAGTAAAAATCTCAATTGGAAAGCACAAAGGCTAGAGAGATTATAGAGAGAGAAAGTCTCAAGAGTAAGTTATCACTCCATTTCTCTTACCAAATAGTGTGTATTTACACTCACAGGCCAATCTCGTTGCAGGTCGTCGTGTTGTTAGTTGTTAGTGAATTAGGGTTCGTTTCAGGGTTCAATTAATTAGTTCTCGAGTTCTAATCTCCCTTGGGTGTCGGGTGAGCTTTATAGCTCCCACTTGCCCTTCAAACATTGCAGGGAAAAGTGGATCCCTATAGGCGCTTACTGCTTCAGGTATTGCCCTAATGTTCTAGTAAAGTGAGATGTCTTGATGGTGATCCGGTGACGATGAGTCTTGGAGATCTCTTATGGAGATTGATTGTTAAAGAGATATGATAATCTCTCCATGTTATGTGATAGCCTCTTGTAGGGACTAGTGTTGATGTAAGGTGTGGAGAGCTCACCTTGTTACATCTTAGCCTCTTGCGGAGTGTTAAAGACAGGTGTGAGCTCTCCTTATAACTTGGAGGTTTCTTGTGGAGACTAAGTATGAATTAGAATCCTTTGAAGATGAAGAGCTTCTTATGGTGACATTGTCTCTTGGAAACGGAGGGCACACTGACACGAGGTAACATGGTAGGAGGACAAGTTTAAATTAACATAATGTTGTTTGTGTCAAAAAAGTTGAAGAGAAGGACATGTTTATTCGCATATAATGTGTGGAGACAGTGACGTGACGTTACGTAATTAGTTAAAGATGATGTCATAATAAGTCGCGCTAATGTCATGTTTGTATAATGCTAATATTACACGAGTCATGATTAGGTGGCAAAAATGATGGCACGGTCATGATGGTAATGTGACACTGGCGTCGTTTGAGCTCAAAGATCCTACAGGAGGCTTTGAGGAGAACGTCCGACCGAACTAGAATAGATAAGAGTAAGAAAAGTTACCAATACCTTGTGTTTACCAATAATTAGGGGTCCCGGGGAAAGCTTATCATCGTGACAAGAGAGGTAGGAGCGGGCTCTCTTGTCTTTGGCTTTGCATTGGTAATGTCACCATAGACATATAATAAAACTTTATGTCTATCTATTATATACGTAAAGATGACACTTCTTACTTCAAATGTCACCCTCCATATATAAATGTCACAACTAGCTCAACATCATACTTTATGAGAAACTCTTATTACCACCTTGTGTTTTATATTTGTTAATTCATCCTATTGAGCAATAAACCAATATTAATTGAAGTGGGCCGCTATTTTATGACTACGAGAGTATTCACGATAGTGTCGTAACATGAAATTAACATGTTTGAACTCACACATTTTGTAATTGTGTCGCGTTCGTGTCGAACCTTCAGAATAAGCATGCATAGTTAATTAGTTGTGGCGTGACACGCACGACACTCCCAACATGCACACTTAAAGGTATGATTGTAAATGAATCTTAATAATGTGTCAAGCGTGCTGGATCGTGTCGTGCCAAACATGTTGGTTATATCGTGCATAATTTGTTTGGTCGTGTTTGTGTGATTGTGTTGATCATGTCAACACAGTCCATTTAATTATTGCATTAATCACGTCGTGTTCGTGTTAGGTCAAGCAACACAATTACTAAATATCTCACGGTCGTGTTGGATCGCGCGACACACAATCAACCTTCATCACGACGCAAACATGACACGGTAACATCATTTGCCGGAACAAAATGGTACAAGTGAGCATGGGCGCAGCGGATCACATCCCTTCCCAGCAGCTCCACTCGGCCGGCCGGCCCGAATCAATATAAACGTACAACGGACAAATCAGTAAATAAAAACCTCCCGCCATCGCTCTCCAGAGAGCTTCTGTTCTCTGTTTCCTGATACTGAAACCAAATCTCGAGACGACCAACAGAAATGGAGCTCAAGCCTGGTCTATCGGCTCTGGTCACCGGCGCCGGCTCCGGAATCGGTAAACTTTCCATCCATTTTTCATCTGATTGCATCTGAATTATCAATTTTGATTGAGAATTCAAGTTCTTAGGTGTTGAACGTTAAGGATACGAGCTCTGATTAATTGAAAAACTACACACCTTTTTATCACTCTATTTTAATTTAAGGTACAAGGAATTAATGTTCTAGAAATTTAGATTATGTAGTTTTCGTAACTTGAAAGAATTATTATATTGTAATTCATTATAATATTCACAAAACAAGTGCTTAAAGTGATAGTGAAGAAGTCAAACTGTACCTTCATGTCTGAAGGAATGTTATAAATTTTTAATCCAATTCAAACATGGGCATGGATCAGAGGTTGTGTGTGGAATTCAAATTGAATTTGACTTCTGTTGGAAAGTGTAGCAGACTAGCAGCTAAACTGTGGAGGCAGTTGATAAATTGGTTATGATATGCAGGTAAAGCTCTTAGCTTGGCTCTTGCAAAGAAAGGGGTGTTTGTGACTGTTGTGGATTATGATGAACAAAATGGAAGGGAAGTTGCAGCCCTTGTTGCAAAAGAGAGTGCCGAGTTCCATCCGAAATTGGAGTTTCCTTCTGCTATGTTTCTGAGATGTGATGTGACTAACTCGAGTAAGTAAGCTGTTATTGACTAGTATGTAGTAAGTTTTGTAAACGGGTCTGTTTCCGTTTATATTTTTTATTTGGCTTGAACTCGAGGCCTTACTTGAGCTTGGTTTCCTGAAGTAAGGTCTCTATTCCGAGCTTTGAGGTGGTAGTTGTATACATGTGCTGTTATATTATGCAATTTGGAATTTAGAGACCTAGGGATATTACACAGTCAAAGATAAAATGACAATTATTTTACTTGTTAGTGAGCTCTTGCAGATTGGCATATTTTTCATGTGCATATCTCCTTCCCTCCCTATCTCCACCAGAATCCATAATGTCTAGATACTTTTGATGGACCATTTTTTTTATCATTTATTATCAATATGCATTTATTCAGAATATTGCGGTGCCTTTCAAATGGTTATTCTAAACTTTATTCCTTGAATAGGAGACCTAGCTGCTGTTTTTGAGAAGCATGTTGCAGTATATGGAGGATTAGATATCTGTATCAATAGTGCTGGCATTGTTAATCCTGTACCATTTCATAAAGATCAAACTGATGGCACTTGTTCGTGGAAACATACTATTAATGTGAACTTGATTGCAGTTATTGACTGTACTCGACTCGCGGTATGTTATGAGTTCAAATTGTTTTTCCTGGTTTACTGCAAAATGCAAGAAGTTGCTTGTCGTTCATGGTGATCAGTGTACATGCCAATTTTATAGATACTTGAATTAATTAGAAATACAGGTATGACATCTGGAAAAGGATAGGCAGGTTCTTCATTCCCATCATTTCTGTTATGCGTAATATTCATACTGCATTTGTGATCTGTGAAGGACTGAGCTTGTTAAGAGATATTCTTGACAGTCATCTTTTGCTTCTTACAAAACTTTTCTAGTTTACTTTTGACTCAGTTTAAGCCCCTTTTCCTTAGTTACCCCTTATATGTGCCTCATAGTTGGAGTGCCTTCTAGTCAAATCATAATTGGATTTGTTTCGTCTTTGACTAAATGATGGACTATGTACAGTTTCAAGTTCTGTTCCCCTTTCTATCCTTTTTGACTTGGTGTTGGATTACACAATTTTATATTCTAAGTAAATTTCCAAAGATCCATGTCAGCATCTAGATGTTTTCTGGATTTGTTTAAGTGTGTATGGAAATCTCTGGCAAATAGAAAAGGTCTGAAATAATGTGTATATTTTTTCTTTCACTTCACTTACTTTACAAAATGTAAAGATAGATCAATGATAAAGATGTTAAGGATCCAGGTTTCAAAAAAAAAAAAAGATGTTATGGATCCTTGAGAGAAAAGTTTCCCTACTGATGCTTTGAGTTAGTTCATTGACGATAATATTTCATCATATATATGATGAATGATGGTTTCTGAGCAGATTAAAGCCATGCAAGCTGCACAAAAACCCGGTGTTATCATAAATCTGGGATCTGCTTCAGGCCTTTATCCAGCTTATTTGGACCCCATTTATTCTGGCTCCAAAGGTTTGTTGCTTTGTCTATATTATGTCACTATTTCCTTTCTAAAACTCAATTCCTTGGTTCATACTTGTTTACCGAAATGCAAAGTATAATCTGAGCATGCATAAAAGCATGATCCTTGCTTCACATAGAATTTGCTACTTATGAGAGTGTTTTCCTTCTTTTTTTCTTCCCTCTAGGTGGTGTCGTTCTATTTACTAGATCCCTTGCTCCATACAAACGTCAAGGGATTCGTATCAATGTGCTTTGCCCTGAGGTAATAGTCTCTAATCAGAGTTCAGCCTTTTCTCGAATTCAATTGGGATCAAATTTTTGTAATCATTCGGATGAGCTATGAAAGCCACCAGATAGTGTTATTCCTCAAAATTGATTTCTGTGATTATTGCTGGAAATGTCACAACTCACAAGATATAGAATTACTAAGTTCTATTTTCTGTTTACGTTAGCAAAGCTCAATTCTCCGTAAGCAGTATTATTGTCTAATTATGAATTATGATGATGAAGATTTGTATTTTGTACTATTATTATATTTTACTTTTCCACCGCCTTAGTTGCTTTATCATTTTATGAATATCTGATTAAGCATCAATTCAGTCTTCTTATTCCTTTATATCTTAATAGTGATAATCATTTCTCATATTTGCTAATAAGAGATAAAAAACATTTGATCAACCACCATCATCATCACCAATTTGTTTATTTACTATTGTTGTTGCTTCAGTTGTCATTCTTGCTAATACATGAATGTGGATGCAGTTTGTCCCAACTCATATGAGCCAAAAAGTGGATGCTAATTTTATTAATAAAATTGGTGGCTTTCTGACAATGGAAATGGTTGTGAAAGGTATGCATAGTTAAATCTTCCTTCAACAAAATAAATATGTTATGCAATCACATTCAATTTTGATTCTTAATAACGGCAAAGGAATAAGCTTAAGAATCATTTGCAGTTTATTTGTATGGTCACGTATCTTTTACAATTTATTGAACTACCTGGACCAAGAAGAGCAATCGAGACCAGTTTAAACATATAGATCTCTCAAATAACATTGAGTTATACGAATTAGCCCAGGCTAATTTTGTAGTTGGTTCCCAGAAGAAAAAGTAGTTAGGGAGCTTGAGCAAGGATATTGGCCATTATATATCCTGTATATAATTAGATTAAATAGACCTCCGGGTGAAGTGTTTTGTAACTGTTATTTATGTAACCATGTGATTTTCAACTCGGTCCATGATATTTAGTGGTCATCTGATCTTCAGAGTCTTACAGTAATCTCTGATGTTGCCTTTTAGGTGCTTTAGAGCTTATCAACAATGAAAAGAAAGCTGGTGCATGCCTATGGATTACAAACCGCAGAGGTATGGAGTATTGGCCCACTCCCAGTGAAGAAGCAAAATACTTGGTGGGTTCTTCAAGTTCCAGAAAACAAGTCTCATACAAAGCCCCAATGAATCTTCAAATTCCCCAAAACTTTGAGAAAGTGTGAGTAAAAAAATGAATTTCAGTGTTTTTTATTAATTATTTATAGAATATAAAAGTAAGATTGTAGTGCTTTAGCATGATATAAAAGGAAGATAAATTTCTTGGGTTCTATATTATTTTGCTATTTGGTGGATATTTATGCCTGTAAACGACTAGCAGCTGGGGTGGGTACAATAAGCTATGATTTGGAGTGTATTTCATTTTGTTATTCGTCAAATCCCTCACATGCATCCTTTGTTTTTCAAATTTATTACCTGACGCTAATAGTATCATTTTTTTTCCTTCCCTACAGAATTGTTCACACTCTGAGCCACAATTTTCGTCAGGCCACCAGCATTGTTCGCAAATCATTGAGAATGCCCATTGAACCACACAATGCTCTTCTGAAAATCATCTATGCTGGAGTGAATGCTAGTGATGTAAGCATATTGACCCTCTTTGAAAATTACAACTTTACGTGACCAGTTTCATAGTGTAATAGTACGAGCTGAGATTAGTGAAAACCAATGTTTCATTTATGACGCCAATACATTTTATTAGGTATCCTCTAATGCAATGATAGTTACATTAGCTATTGCTGTCTTTTTAAGCATTGTTCTAAGTCTTATCCATGCTCAGTAAACTATGTTATGTAAAACCCTCTGTTCTTACAGAGTATTTCTCTATTTTGTATGGTTATTTGATGGTCTAGAACAAAATCTGTTAATATTGACCATTAATGGTATTCTGTTCTCAATGAGTTTCATGATTGATTTTTTGTTTTATCTTATTTATTGTTTATTAGTAGTACAAAATTGAGGACTTTTGCCTTGAAAATAGACATAATCTGCAAAACATGTAAATCCACCGTCATCTACATGCATAATTTTCTTACAAAGGCATGTTATGGGCAGGTGAATTTCAGCTCAGGTCGTTATTTTGGTGGAAGCAAGGAAGACCTTAACTCCCGTCTTCCATTTGATGCTGGGTTTGAGGTGCAGCAATGTTTATTTAATTTAAAAGCCGTGGAGTCATGATGAAATTTAATTATGTTCGTATTCTATGGTTGTTCATGTGGCTGTGGTTGTTCATCATGATTTTGCAGGCTGTTGGAATAGTTGTAGCAGTGGGGGATTTTGTCAGCAGCCTGCAAATTGGCACTCCTGCTGCAGTCATGACGTTTGGAGGTTATGCTGAATATATGATGGTACGAAAGTCTTCAGTCTTCATTTACCATTTGCTATCTTTGTTTTAAACTCAGTAAGTTGATAAAGGTTGAATTTTCGATATAATCTAGGTTCCTGCAAAATTCATCCTTCCTGTCCCGAGACCGGATCCAGAAGTCGTTGCAATGCTTACTTCTGGACTAACAGCATCAATTGCTCTAGAAAAGGTAATGCATGTTGGGTCACATCTTGGTGATTTTTGAAGCCTTTATGCACTGATAATTTGTTTTCTGTTTATAATTTCTTATAGTAAATCTCAAATTCTTTGTGGACATACCAAATTTTGCTTCTGCTGACTATGTTTTCTCTCTTGTCAATCTATTAGTCAGCACAAATGGGATCTGGACAAGTAGTTCTAGTAACTGCAGCTGCGGGAGGGACAGGACAATTCGCTGTCCAGGTTTATTTTCAACTATGGATAAAGTTTTCATTTGCATTCCCTCAACCAATAAATGAGTGATCTTTTGTCATAACCATAGTGTATACGTATACTGATCTTTATTCCACAACAGAGGCAGTGACTTAGTGTCAAAGCAGAGCTATAAATTCTTAGTTTATTATATGTGCAGCTCGCAAAGATTGCTGGAAATTCAGTGGTTGCAACTTGTGGAGGTGAAGAAAAGGCCAGGCTTTTGAAAGAACTGGGGGTTGATAGAGTCATAGACTATAAAGCAGAAAGTATCAAAGCTGTATTGTTTCTTGAATCCTCATCACTCCTCCCACTTTTACTCTTTAGTTGATTTTCATTGATTCAAGGCTGAAGTCTGTTGCCTAATCTCGATACAAACAACTTTTGGTCGCTAAGTCTCTCGAATTCATGGAGTTCAAATTTTGCAGGTTCTGAAGAAGGAATACCCTAAAGGTTTCGACATCATCTATGAGTCCGTTGGTAGCGATATGTTCAATTTGTGTTTAAATGCTTTGGCACTATATGGGAAACTCATTGTGATAGGAATGATTTCTCAGGTACTATTTTCTAGAACTTCTAACACGTTCGTCGGTTTATAATCACACATTAGATGATAAAACCAAAATATCAGTATTCTTCAATGTTGGTTGTTCTTTACCGAAATGACCTATTTGTTATGGTTTCAGTATCAAGGAGAACATGGATGGACACCATCAAATTATACCGGACTATGCGAAAAGCTTTTAGCCAAAAGCCAAACTGTGGTATGCAACTAGTAACCACTAAACACCAGACAACAACGAGCATAATTATACACCGAAAAAGGGCGATTTTGATGTTTCTAACCATGCCAATGCTTTCAGGCTGGTTTTTTCCTCGTACAATACAGTCACTTGTGGCAAGAACATCTGGACAAACTATTTCATCTTTTCTCTTTGGGAAAGCTCAAGGTAAGATGATCTCTCTTAACGATTCCGAGAATCAGCATGTCATTTTCATCAATTTTTCTTCATGTTCATGAAGTATAGCTTATGTTCTATGTAATATATAAGGTTCCAAAATGTCTCACTCTAGTTCATTTGTTCAGGTTTCCATAGACCCAAAACAATTTATGGGTCTCCATGCTGTTGCAGATGCTGTTGAGTATCTCCATTCGGGTAAAAGTGTTGGCAAGGTATACACTCGTTTCCTTCTTAATGATGCTCAGTAATTCGCAACTTAACTTTCTCCTAATTGCTTCGCATTATGCAAAATTTTACAGGTTGTCGTGTGCGTTGATCCATCCTTCGCAAAACAAACAGCGAAACTATAGCATCATCACATCACCTATGCCCGCGGATAGGATTTTCACTCAGTTTCAGTTAAACAAGCACAAATAATTTGCATTTTGGAACTATCAAAATGCTTTGATGTTATATTTTATTGGATGGTGTGATTGTAACTTGTAAGTAGCTCCTACAATTCTTATTGTGGAAGCTTTTTGCTGGTGTAAAAATAGCTATTTAAATCAATGACATTATCATTTCAGACCCATGACTCACACTCAACACAATGTGATTATAGTGAATCTGAATGAAATTTTTGTACCAAATACACAAAAGGCAATCACAAGTAAACAAAACTCTTGTTCTAACATTAATTTCCACAAAAAGAAGTGAACACAGAAAATATAATGCAGTTCAAAACTCAGTAAGGATAATTTTGCTGTCTCGACTTGCAGCCAATGTGATAATCAGAAACCATATGGTGTGCACACAAAAAAAAAAAAAAAAAAGCCTTCAACCCAATGACCAGCTGGGA
>JAYMTF010006539.1:0-10148 GCA_036897485.1 Pelargonium nanum
TCACTCCATCTTCTCAAATTTGATCTCTTATCTCTTCATTTTTCTCTAATCACTTTTCTCAAATTACCCCCTCAAACAACAATGACGGGAGACCACCACCGTCGTACAGCCATGGCCGAAGTTGTCTCGTCTCGCTGGTCTCGTCAACGGTTTGAGCTCATCAACGCCAAATCTGGACTTCCGTCAACGGGAACACAAATTTTAGGAATTTTTAGTTTTGTGTTTGATTTCATATTGACCTTTAATTTGTGTTTTATTATTAGTTTTTTTGTTGAATTTGTGTGTTGTGTTTAGTTTTAATTTGCAAAACTTTCTAGTTTTCGGCAAAAAAAAAATCATATTCCGGCAAAAAAAATTTAGATTCCGGCAAGATTTTCCAGATTCCGGCAACATATCAAGAACATGTTCTTGGTTAATGAAGATGAAGTGAAGGATATTTTTGGAATTTCACTAAAAAGTTGGGTCATGTGCTGGGCACATAATCAAATAGTACCAATTCCGTCAAATATAACTGACGGAATGGTAAAAGAAAATGATAGGGGGTCCTACTGTTGAATAAGGGGTGCCTAGTGCAGAAAGTGTAAAGTACAGGGGGTCCTTCTGTAATTACCCCTAAAGAAAATTGTTATACCATAACAATTTTCTTTAGGGGTAATAACAATTTTTTTGAATATAGAATTACTTATATTTTCTCAAACTTTATTCAATGGATCAAACAAATGTGAATAAATATGATGTATGCTATTACTAATTTAATTTAAGTGTTCTCCATACTTTTTTGAGTTCTTTAACATGTAACTGTTGTTAAATTATTACGTACATTTTCTCAATTTTAAATGTTTATGAAATAATATTTTTTCTAAAATTTATCTAAATTTGATTTAAATTTTAGTTTTTTTATTGTCAAATAAATAGATAATATAATTTTTTCAAACTAAATAATAGTAGAGAATCATGTGAGGCTATGTGGGTGATAACTTATAAGGGGTTTAGACAAACCACATGTACTGTTCAAAATATATATGTTTTTAAATATATAAGCTTTTAAAAAACTTCTAAATACAATTGAATGAAAATGTATAACACTAAAAAATCTCCATAATAGTAATACTCCCGCAACTCCTCTTCCTTCTCTTCTTCTTTGTTCGGAATATGACAGGCATCATCTCACTAACTCTGAAACATCTGCAACACATCACTCTCTCTCTCTCTTTTCATGAAGATTCAATAATAACTTAATAGAGACCTACAACTGTACGATGAAGCTTCGTCCAACAGCACGCATGGTGCAAGCAATTTGTCCATTAGTGGAAATCAATTTTCTCAAAATAAGATTGGAACTTTAACGAGCAATCACATAAAGAAGATACCATTTTTAGCACATATATAGCAAGGAGTAGAAGTATACTCTCTTAACTTCTTTTAAGTTTATTGCTACAGCTTGTCTCAACCTTAAGCTTTTTTTCTTTTTCTTTTTTGTTATTTTCTCTATATATATGATTATAGAACTCTAGACGAAAGCTTATAAATAGGACCATCTATTTAGTTTTTGAAATTCATATAGTGGCAGGTAAGAAATCAGCTAATATTCATGGGTAATCAAAACTATCCGCTGATATTCTTGGGTGATCAAAACTATACCATTCCAGTTCGATACTGTTATTCATGGTTTTTGAAGTTTATTGCTACAACTTGTCTCACCCTTTAGCTTTTATTTGTTATTTTCTCTCTCTATATATTATCTTACAAGACTAGACGAAGGCTTATAAATAGGACTATCTATTTGATTTTTGAAATTCATACAATGGTAGGTAAGAAATTTGATATTCATGGGAGATCCAAACTATACCATTCCGGTTCTATACTTAAAAAATTATAAGATATTAGTTTACGATAGTACTGAGTGTAGAGTGTACAGAGAGTTGTTGAATATGGAATTACGTACATTTTCTCAAACTTTATTCAGTGGATCAAAAAGATGTGATTAAATATGATGTACGATACTTGAAATTTAATTTAATTGTTCAGTATATTTTTTTTAGTTCCGTAACTTGTAACATTTGTTTAATTATTTTTCATGTTCAATCTGTGTGTGTAAATAATTTTTGTTTTGTTTAATTCTATCTTAATGCCGTATTGTTTTACAGGTTGATCTTAGAGGACATGATCGGTACTAATCTAGTATTAGTCATAAAGAAAATAGTTATACAATAACAATTTGTTGAATACAGAATTACATATATTTTTTCAAACTTTATTCAATGGATCAAACAAATGTGAATAAATATGATATATGCTATTTATATTTTAATTTAAGTGTTCTTCATACTTTTTTGAGTTCTTTACCATGTAACTCTTGTTAAACTATTATGTACATTTTCTCAAATTTAAATGTTTATGAAATAATATTTATTTTCTAAAATTTATCTAAATTTGAATTAAAATTTAGTTTTTTATTATCAAACAAATAGATAATATAATTTTTTCATACTAAATAATAGGAGAGAATCATGTGTGGCTATGTGGGTGATAACTTGTAAGAGGTTTAGACAAATCACAAGTACTGTTCAAAATATATAAGTTTTTAAATATATAAGCTTTTAGAATATATCTAAATACAATTGAATGAAAATGTATAACGCTAAGCAACTCCATAATAGTAGTACTCCAACAACTCCTCTTCCTTCTCTCCTTTTTCCGAAACATGGCAGACAACACCTCATTAACTCAGATACATCTGCAACACCTCACTCACTCTTTTTTCATGAATATTAAACAATAACTTGATAGAGACCAACAACTGTATGATGGAGCTTCGTCCAACTACACGCATGCAGCAAGCAAGCTGTCCATTAGTGGCAATCAATTTTCTCAAAATAAGATTAGAACCTTAACAAGCAACCTCATAAAGAAGATACCATTTTTAGCACATATAGAGCAAGGAGCTGAAGTATACCCTCTTAACTTCTTTGAAGTTTATTGCTACAGCTTGTCTCACTCTTTAGCTTTTATTTGTTATTTTCTCTATATATATGATCATACAACTCTAGACGAAGACTTATAAATAGGACTATCTATTTGATTTTTGTAATTCATACAATGGTAGTTAAGAAATCTGAGTTTCTTAGGAGATCCAAACTATACCATTCCGGTTCGATACTTAAAAAATGATAAGGTATTGGTTTACGATATTATTGAGTGTAGAGTGTACAAAGAGTTGTTGAATATAGAATTATGAACTTTTTTTCAAACGTTATTCAATGGATAAAAAAGATGTGATTAAATATGATGTATGATACTTGAAATTTAATTTAATTGTTCATAATATTTTCTTAGTTCCGTAACTTATAACATTTGTTTAACTATTTTTCATGATCAATTTGTGTGTGTAAATAATTTTTGTTTTGTTTAATTCTATCTTGATGTTGTACTGGTTTACAGGTTGATGTTAGAGCACATGATCGGTACTAATACTAGTATTAATCATAAAGAAAATAGTTATAGCATAACAATTTGTTGAATATAGAATTGCGTATATTTTTTCAAACTTTATTCAATGGCTCGGCGAAACATCGTAACACCGAGGATCTCACAATTAAACAATAAATTTCAACGTACACAATGATCATAATCAATCGCATAATTAACCCTTAAAGGGTTAACATGCACAATCATAGACAAATATGAAAATTTAAACATTCAAAATATAATTAATTGAAATCTTATAGATGAAGATAAAATTCAATTACATAATATAAATCCCTACGCTAAGATAATGTAAAGCGAAACGAATTCGAGACTGTGTGTTATCACCACTCGACTCGACTCATGCGGCACTCAACGTGGGCGGAAGGGTAGACTCTAATGAGCCTCCCCAATACCCATTATCAGCTCCAGCCGCACATCCTCTCATCATCCTCTTCACAGATGCCCAAACCCTTAGCCTCACACTTCTATTTATAATCGTAAAAATGTCCGATTGTCGCGGCCTTGAAGGCATATTGTCTCGGCAATGTCGAAAGTGTGACGGCGGAGACTGAGTTAACGCACAACTTTCACTTCGCTGAAACCCTACCATTTCCGCGGAAATTGCCATTTGCTGACCAAGGTTGACCAACTTTGACTTCGGTTTACTTTGGTCCATCTGTGCTCCTTTCGGGCCATCCCGTGCCCTCCATAAGACTTGAAAACCATCATAAAAACCCGCCGCACGTAAAAGAGGCAAAAATACAATATAATATACATAACACTACTAAAAATAAGCTGCAAACAATTCAACTAATATAAAACACTTATAAGGGTCAAATAACGCTAAATGCGTCCAAATAATATCATTAAGGCCTAAACACGAAGTGAAATTGCGAGAACCTTGCTAGTTTTAGCATGATTTAGGTTAGGATAACTAGTACGAAATACGAGTAATCAAACCCCCCCAAACTTAAACACAAGCACATCCTCGTGCAAAAAGAAAATAAAAGCTTAAATTATGCTAAAACTACACTACTCTATTCTAAATGCTCACTACACTACATGCAATCCTAATAGGCATATGACATTTGGGCATCTATCAAGCTAAGCAGAAGTTACGAAGTATGTAATATAATCCCTCAAAGTGACATGCATTCAACATACAACCAAAAAAATAACCATTCACCCATTCAACAAGTTCATACATTATAACATGATGGTCCACCGTGTGTGTGTATGTTATCCTTGAAATGCGGGTCTTCCTAAATGGTTAAGGTAGTTAGTTCTAGGTTGTTCATACAATATCGTGTCACTCAATAGGTTGGATTAGGCATTCCTTATCCACTAATCTAAAGATATTTAGCCTATCGGGATCAAAAGGTTTTAAGTAAACTTGTAATGTAAGGTTAGAGTCAAGAAGAATTCTTTTCAAGAAGCTCAAAATACATTTATAGTGAACTCAATGCTCACCTAGCACCAACACACATCCCATGAGATATTCTCAACACATATATTTTTACTATTACCTCTACTCCTTAATTCATTAATTAGGGGAACTTGATCTCTCTTTTTCATTTTTTTTTATTTTCTTTGAACATGCATCTTTGTATGCTATTTTTCAATTTTTGTTTCTTTTTTCCAATTTTTTATTTTTTATTTTTGTAGAGATCAAAGTCCCCCCCAAACATTGCACATGCAAAGGAGTAAAAGTCATAAACCCGATACAATGATCACAACAATTCCAAACCATCCCTACATGTCCTATTTTATCCCCTCTCATGATGGTGTTCACTTTTGAAGTTGAAAACACCGACTTTACTATAAGCATAATGGGATCAAAACATATCTGAGGTCATAGAACAAACAGGGCACATTGGCTTGTAACGTGGCAAATCAAGAAAAAGACTTAAGGCTCAAAGTGGGTAACTAGCGATAAACATGCAAAGGGTAGGTAAATATTTTGGCTCAAACGATTCAAAGATAACCTTGATCATTTCCTTCTAAGCTAAGTTATCTAGTCATTTCTTCTCAAAGTTCAACCTAACCAATTCTAGAGTGGACACTACATGAATTCTCTATCACATGTTGCTACCCTAACAACCTAGAAAGTCCTAAACCCAAGGATTTATGTGCGCAATACAACCATACCAAACATGCCATAATATTAAAACTTACATCTAGGGGTCCGAGTACATGTTTCTAATGCATTTAGATGCAAACACAAATCACAGAGAAATACTTTATAGATAAAACCAACTATTCAAGAGCCCAACATCAGCATGCATGGACTATCTAAACTACCCCAAAAGAAAAAGAAATGTGCATTGCATATGAAAATTTTCAAAAAAGGGCGAAAATTCGAAAAACAAAAACAAAAACACGAATGCAAATGAGATTCCCCCAAACTTAAGGCTCATCATTGCCCTCAATGATGGAACCCTAAGTTTCATGCAACGCTACACCGTATGACATGCAAATTATCCATGCAATTAACTAAAAACGTAATTTAAACTAAAATGAAAATAATATTCAACAGAATACCCAAGGACGAGCAGAGATGCTCAGTCCGTCTCATGATGCATCCATGGGCCCAGCTACTCCTCTACCACCCTATTACTCGGGTGGGAAGGCACTACAATCGGGCTCCTCATGGTCGGAAGGTGGCGAAACTCGCTCGCCATGATGCACGTGGTAGTTGTCCATTCGGGACTTGTGCATCTGCCGCCCTAGCCATGCTATGGAGTGCATCAAGGCTGCTACTTGTGCCGTCGTCGTCGATATATTGCCCGACGTTGTCTCGCCAGTCGCCTTGCCTTTTTCCTTTTCTGGTGCCAGATGCAGCAGGTTGCTCTATTCCACTCTAAGGTAAGGGAATCTCGTTTTTGATATGGGTCATCCATGTGCCACTCAACGCTGTGACCGGCTTGACCCCAACATCTCTCTGTTGCACTATCACTCCTGCATTCTTACACAAACTGAAAACCAAATTAGGAAATCAAATTCTTGTCCCAACAGCCACCTCGTAACATCCTCGACAGATTAGGTCATAGACATTAAAAGATTGATGACACATAATACAATACAGCAAGAGTATCCTATTAAGCCGAATGTCAGACAAATGACTATTCGGCATGATGCTATGACTGATAAAATGCAACCAAATACGAGCTACCAGTTTCAGTAGTCTCCTAGGGAGTACGATTCCGGCAAGTTCGACAATACAATCTTCAGACACACAAATAGCAGAAGAAATGCCCTTACATGACAGAGGATCAATTTTTAACCTCCGATAGTTGCACTCCTCAACAGGAATGGAAGGCAATTGATAAAAGACCGTAATGGCCTCAGCAATGAACGTGACTACCTGACCCCTAATGGTATGGGAGGTATCCCTTGGGTTCACGCTCAGGTGCGCGTAGAACTAAGAGCATAAGTCATGAGATATGGGCTGCTCTAAGTGGCGGAAAAAGGATGACCATCCAAAAACCTGGACCGTGATTTTGATGCTCTCATACTCCGAAATCCAATTCAAACCCCCTTTCGGAGATTGTCTTGGATTTCTCCATACACTCAAGATATTTTGACCACGTCGCTTGGCTCGAGAAGCGTTCGGTGTCGAACTCTCCCGAGCCTCCGCCCACACAGTGGCAGAGCATGGCTTCTTTCTCGTTCTTCTAGACATAATGAAAGTAAGTGCAAAAACCCAATAAAATCACCACAAAACCAGCCACCAACACACAATATCAAACACGGCCTGCCTCTATGGACTAACGCCCACATGCAGAGACACTTAACACCTCTTCCCCCAAAAATAAACATGCAAAACTGCCTAAATCAAAATTAAACAAACAAAAAAAGCCGCTAAAATACCCTAAAAACAGCGAGAAAATCAACACGAAACCCTCCCAAACTTAACTCCCGAGCATGCAACACATAACCCGACAATTACCAACAACATGCATTCACCAAATCATCATTCCATCTCCAATAAGTTAAGTAATTTCATTCAAACATAGATTTTAAACATTTAACAACAAAGAAACGAGTTTACTTGATACCCCTGAGAGAGAGTTTGGAGCCAATGCCCGAAATAGTCCCGGGATGGGCTATTTTTGCCTCTGCAAGCCGCGAGGGTCGCGACCCTGCACTGGGTTGACACGGCAAGTGCTTCTCCTTCGCCCAAAAACGCTCTGGCCGAGCCAACAGTGACGGTTTTTTTCCAAAGCGAGCTTCTGCCCGTTGCTCCTCTCGCCGAACTTGCTTGACGAGGTTGCTGCTAGCGTTGTCGTGGTCTCCCTTGCGTCGTGGTGGAGCTACGGCCGACGGTGGTTGAAGGAGAGGGTGGTGGGTGAAGCTTGAGAGCTGGTGGCTATGGAGTTTGAGAGAAGGAGGGTAAGATGGAGGCTACACTTCAATTAGAGGCTGTAAAATCGAGCTCTAAATTACCCTAACCCGATTTATTGCGAAAAGACGAAATTGCCCAATTGTTGCGGCAATCGTCTCTCTCTCTCTCTAATCTTTTGATTCTCACATTAAAAATAACAAAATAAATAAAATTTACACTAAAAAAAGCAAAATTAAAATTGAAATAAAGAAATCAGTGGGTTGCCTCCCACCGAGCGTGTTTGATTAACGTCGTTCGCTTGACGGTCAACTCCTAATTAAAGGAGCAAGCCACGGGACCAGAGAGAGGGGTACTGCCCCGATCCCGTCAAAGTCATGACATCGTTCATGCTTCGCAATTCAAACAGAATTAAAATACGTTATCTCGAAGTGTGCACCTTTCTCGGTACTCGGCTTTGTTGAATTTTGAATGTTCGAACCCTGTCACACCAAATACAACCTCCACTACCAACCTGTCATGGTAAGAAAGTTGCATGTGTGATCGGGTCTATTTCCAGATGAAATACCTTTAAAAAGAAAAAATAAAAGCAACGCCTAAATGTCCGAACAACTATCCGTAATTTTACATTGAAGTCCCCGACAACGGCGCCAAAAACTTGACATGGCGTTCGCGGGTGCCTGATCTTGACACGCGTTTCCGGATCACTGAAGAATTCCCGGCAATGGCGCCAAAAACATGACACCCATTTCAGCAAGCGTATCGTTTGTCATCAATAAATACAGGGACTTAAGTGGGAGTCCGAGTTATCGAATCCAATGGGACTAAGGTTAAACTACGAATAATCATTTAGACTCAAGGCGGTTCTACTATAAAAACGATGAATCATTTTTGTGATAGAGATAGAACGATAAAGTAAATAAATGATAACAGATAATATATACAATTGATCCAATAAAAGAGAGAGGTAAGGTCATGCAGCGTAGTAATGGAAATCATGCAATTGACTCGGTAAAATGAATTAAAATATAGATTGAAATCCGTCTAATCACTTTGTCCCACATGTTGTCCACACCCTCATTTATACTCGGCGTCTTTTGTGAGGCTTACGCGAGACTTAGAGTGAATACGTCGGCCTCCACCGACCCGCACGTAATTGCTCCCCCATGCATACTACTGCAAGGGGGTCACATACGCTCTAGCATTGCAACCGGTGCTATATAGGACATAGGATTCCTAAAGGTATACTACTACCAATGGGACCTCCCTATACAACGATTCGATCCATATGATTCAGTTCCATGATAAGAACATAGCTCGTACTACGATCGTGTTCGTGGTTAATTACTCCATCCACAAGCTATGGGCTTGGCGAATCATCGTAACACTAAGGATCTCACAATTAAACATTAAATTCCAATGTACACAATAATCATAATCAATTGCATAATTAACCATTAAAGGGTTAACATGCACAATCATAGACAAATATGCAAAGTTAAACATTCAAAATATAATCAATTGATTTTAAAGATGAAGATAAAATTCGATTATATAAAAGAAATCCCTATGCTAAGATAAAGTAAAGCGAAACAAATTCGAGACCGAGTCTTATCACCACTCGACTCGGCTCGTGCAACGTTCAACGTGAGCGGAAGGGAAGACTCCAATGAGCCTCCCCAATACCCATTATAAGCTCCAGCCGCACAACCTCTCCTACTCCTCTTCACGGATGCCGAAACTCTTAGCCTCACACTTCTATTTATAATCGTAAAAATGCCCGATTGTCGCGGCCCTGAAGGCACATTGACGCGACAATGTCGAAAGTGTGACGGCGGAGGCTGTGTCAACGCACAACTTTGATTTCGCTGAAACCCTACCATTGTCGCGACAATTGCCCTTTTGTTGACCAAGGTTGACCAGCTTTGACTTTGGTTGACTTCGGTCCATCTGTGCTTCTTTCGCGCCACCCGTGCACTCCATAAGACCTGAAAACCATCATAAAAACTCGCCGCACGTAAAAGAGGCAAAAGTACAACATAATATACATAAAAATACTAAAAATAAGCTAAAAACAAATAAACTAAACTAAAACACTCATAAGGGTCAAATCTTACTAAGTGTGTCCAAATAACATCATTAAGGCCCAAACATGAAGTGAAATTACGAGAGCCGTGCTAGTTTTATCATGATTTAGGGTAGGGTAACTAGTACAAAATACGAGTTATCAATGCTCTACTATTTACATACTTTATAAAACACCTTGATGCGCCTGTTTGACTCGGGTCAAAGCAAACACACTAGGACGTCTTGTCTTCTTGTCCACGTATGCTAAGGA
>JAYMTF010006540.1:0-10147 GCA_036897485.1 Pelargonium nanum
GGGGGGGTGGGTTGATATTGAACCTGTGTTCTTATTTGAACTTCCAAGGGAGAGTTGTCCGGACCTTGTACTGCAGTGTGCAAAGACTGCATTCAAGTATTCCAGGATTATTAAATATTTGAAACCACCAACTACTTCACATAGATAATCCTTTTAACATAGAAAACAAATTAAGTTAGGAGTTACACAGCTCCGCAAAACACACAGATTACAAAGAGACATTATATTGCGAGAACTGAAACCGTATAGGTTAAAATCTGTAGGCAGGGAAAACACTACTTCAGTTCCCAGCCTCAAATCGGGTCAAACAGGAATGGGAAGGATTTAGGTAGAATTTGGATAAGAATTTTTGTTTAGAAATGAGGATGAGATTCTCATTTAAAAAAAAAAGTTGGCCCAATGGGCCAAGCTACACAATAGGAGTAGCTATCCCCTTTTCCCATATCCTGATCATTATACCCGAATTGCCAGCTCTAATCAGTATAAACAGAGAAACTTCCTAAATTATCTTTACGAATGAAAAGGTTAAAGGTGAAATTAACCTGATAGCCACTAGGCTTCGGATTAACAATGTAATCATCAAATTCACCATCAATGGGGGTCCAGAGCCTGCATTAAAAGAAATAAATACGCCTTTGCTATAATCAATATAAAGAGTATAGATGACATGCTTATACCTAGCAATACGGGCCGCGGGCCGAACCAAAAAACTCATGCATTATTATTTAGCAACTTTTTATCAGTCCTACCCTGTCCCACTAAGTGGCAAGACACGCTAAGACTGACGAAAAGTAATCCAATAAGAACACGTGCATTCTTTTAGCCAACCTGTTTAGACTCATGGCCCGCATTGCCAGGTATAGACATGCATGTGTTTGAATATGAATATGGTAACCATGCAGTTTTAAATGGTCACTGAGGGCATATGATCTATGATAGTAACCAGAGGAAATCTGTTTTTTTCCTGATGTTATAATATTATTGCCATCATACAATGGCCAGTGGCAATATATTCCAATCGAAACAACAACTCGATGCAAAAATTAACACCCATTTTTTTTTCATTTAAGAATCATTTGGTTGCCTGAACACAAAATCAAATTTACTCACCTGTGTATAGTGTCGAGTAGACTGTAACAAGACTGAACAGCTGCTCCATGTAGGGCTCCATTCTTGTCTCCAACAACTACCCTCAGTGCACGGGCATCATATACTTTATTTATGTCCACATCCTTTCGTTTCATCTACAGAAAATGAAGTTCAAACATTTAAATTTTTATAATGAAAACAGAAATTCTGTGTTACTGCTTTCCAAAAAAAAAGTTTAATCAAATCAAAAGTTAGATCAATGAAATGTTATAAGTTGGGGTTGGGTGCAACTGAGACTTATTGAAGGCCATTCATTTCAACAAATTTTTTAGTATATACATCTAGTTATAGTTGTAATTTGTGAAACAAATTGCTTCGCTACACAGAATAGTAATGGCCTAGTACTATAGTAATCTCATGCCAGTGCAGATCCAATGGTAGTCTTGTTCTACAGTAATGGCCAAACCAACCCTAAGAGTTAGCAAACTGTCAAAGGCTAAATCACGAATTACTTGCTGAACCTGATACATTAAAAAGCCTTCCCAAGTATTATATAGCGGAAGTGTCATTGGGATGGTCTTGCATAACAGGTACTAAGAACACTCTACAAAATGAACTTTAGAACTATACTAGATATAAAATTGTCAGTTCATATTTACACAAGTTGTAGTTCCTCTTTCCAGTATATTATATCTCTTGCCATTATAAATGCCAAAAATATGCAAAAGAGTTGCAGTGCATTGAAGAAAGGTATAGCTGTCATTGTTCAAAGCAGACAATGAATATCATTAATACCTTGCTGTAGATACTATATAAGCTTTTCAAACGGCTAGATAAAGTTACTTCCATGCCCGGGACATAACTGCAAGGAAAAATAAGAATAAGAAAGGCAGACACAAAAAGAGAATGCAGGCAACCCATCAGACACGGCCAACTTAAAGTAGAAAAAATGCTTTTGTAGACGTTGCTTTAGGGAAATAAATAAATTCAGGAGCTATAAGCAGCAAATTATGAAGTGAGAAGCAAAACTTACGAAGTTGATATAAGCAATTCGCACTCTAGTGCCTCCTCACAAGCTACTAGAGATGCCAAAGCAATACCAGCATCCTGCACGACCTTTGGTTTTGTGTGGATATTTGAACTTTTCCCGAGATTATTAAGAAAGTCACTTCTCTTTCTTCGATCTGACAAGAGATCAAAAGGCACTACAGCTTCCAAAAGATCCTGCAGGTAAAACCTAAACAGATGAAATGACCAGACCATTTTTGTTAAGAGTATAAAACTAATATATTAGCTTAAGCTTTTACTTGAGTTGGTCCTCTACATAGTATCAAAGCCTCTTGACCAAGAGGTCATGATGATAATAATGTTAAAAGTGAATAAAATATATAGTCAGGAGCTGCTAATATTATTTATTTACATAACCAACATGTTTACCTTCATACTCGTTGTGTCCTCCTCAACTATTAAGGTCCCCCCATAGTCAGAATATGAGCCTCTTTCTTCAGATGGTAGCAAGCTGGATTTCATAGATATTCTTCTTGAATTTCCAACTCTGTTGCTATCACTCCACATGGAAGCCAGATCAGCTCGCATCTTCCGAAATGTTTGAGGCTGCATACCATGTAAAAGACAGATCATGAAAATGCAATTATTGAATCAGAAATGGTGATTGAAGTAGAACTGGAATGTAAAGGTTGTATCAAAGAAAGTGTAATTTCAGTAATTGCATGATGTCTTTTTTCTTGTGCACTCGTATAAATCAGTACTAGTAAACAGTAAGATCCTATTAGTCTAGTTAATGCATTTAGCTACCACCGCGGATGAATATGTAATCTAGACTGTTACAAAGATTATGAGCAAACCTGAATTACAGCAAAACACAGATCTTCAAGTTCAGCTTTCAGAGCCCACAAACCCAATCTCGAAGCAAGTGAGCACCATATAACTAAGGTCTCCTGTGCAACAGCTTGAGCCTTTGGTAAGGGCAGGGCATAACTGAAAGAAGATATTATCATCAGGAGTGTAAGCCATGAGATAGCATTTGAGACATACTTAGATTGCTGATTCTCAGTTATTTAGAGATCTCCAAGAAACCAATAACACCAGTGGAACATTCTGAAATTGAACAAAAAAAATCCCTGAAGAGGTAAAGAATGGCAGGTCCAAATTATTCACACACACAAACTGATATTAATATCATTGTCAAAGCTTATAGTCAATACATGGTTCTCATGTTGTGAAGTCGATCCGCAAGCTTGATGAGCACCACACGTGGATCATCAACCATGCCCAAGAGCATAACTCGTAAATCATTCGCCTGGAAGGCAAACAAAGAAAAACATGAGAATTATAAAACTACTACAGCTTATAAGTGGAGCTCATATGCTTTTATCTTCTTCTTTTTTGTGGAAAAATAAATATTAGGTACTCCTATGCTACAGTTGTATAGTATCCAGTACAACTTGATTTATTCACAACATTCCTTTGATGAATAAAACTGAGTATTACTGCAGCATCATTAATCTTCAACTTCTATACCATATAGCCCGTATTACCCATGACTTTTAGTTTTATACCTCGTCCTGACGGAGTGCACCCTGATTCACATTTATCCTGCGGTGTCTTCGCAGTAGCTGTTACATAATATTAATTAGAACTTAGAAGTATATTTAGAAAAAATAAACAAAGAAGGGATAAACCTAATAAAATTATTTGATACTCTTGACAATTTGAATGACACATTATTCATGAGGCATACATATTTTGTATTTTCAGTATCTTTGAAGAAAAAAAAGGAAGAAGAA
The DNA here is from genome assembly GCA_036897485.1 of Pelargonium nanum. Lineage (NCBI taxonomy): Eukaryota > Viridiplantae > Streptophyta > Magnoliopsida > Geraniales > Geraniaceae > Pelargonium > Pelargonium nanum. The sequence continues at coordinate 3,897 of JAYMTF010006540.1, forward strand.
GAAAGAAACAGAACACCAGTGGCAGATATGAATTAAGAACATATTTCAGTAATTCCTTTGAAATTGTCCATTTTCCAGAAAAATATCAAAGCCTTGGCTTCTCAGTTTCATCATTAATCCATGTTCAAGAACTAAGAACTGTATACAGAAAATACAATCAGGTGCAGATCCTAAACTTCTGAAATTTCCCAAAGCAACACACAGAAAGACCAATAACTTTATTTCAGTCATGTAACATTGTCAGACGAGCAAAACCACTACTTTTCAATGAATTAAACCACTACAACCAGATAATAATACCTGGTTTATGTAACTTAACCTGGAAACACCAGCTACCAGCTTCGCTACATCGTCTCCAAACTCTTCTTCTATGCTGCGCAAACTTTGACTTGTATCATCGATAACATCATGGAGAATCCCTGCCACTACTGTATTAACAGCCTGCAATGAATTTCAAAATATCTGTAAGGAGAAAATGGGAGAGTTTTTGTGTAACAGTGTTTCACAAACACCAAAATTAAGCAGAGAAATATAATACATACGAAGGCGATACAAAAAGTAAAGTAAAAAAGTAACATGATCATATATCTTATGATCAAAACTGGTCTTTCTGCAGGGTAATAATAATAATAATAATTAGACCATACTGGTGGTTATCTTTCTTAAATACAGACAAAATTGAGGACATAAGGTTCTCAATGAATTAAACCAAGGGTAAATAGACATCCAATTGAGCTTAATGCCATCCTTTGTGACCTATGATGAACAAAATTTCCTCTAAAAATAGACATTAAGATAACTGGATCATAGACTGTGAGAATATTTCAAACTATATGGGTAGTCCCTAAAGTATTGAAACATGTTTATATACCATCAAACTAGCTTAATTAGTCACGAGCAGAGGACCACATAACAATAATGACCTGCATGGGCATCCTTAATTTTTAGCCTATTCATCCACTAGTAGTTGGACCATTTGGATCACCTAATTTAGTTCATTATCACTTTCAAACTTTCAACCAAATCTACATTCCAATGAAATCAGGACAATGAAGAAAACTGTAAGCCGTAAAACAATGTGATCTTATACAAACATATCAACAATTTACCATAGAAGCAAGAAGTTCTCCAATAACACATTTTTACAAAAAGGGATACTATTAAAATAATATTTGGTATGAATTACATACACGTTCGCCACTCGATGGAACTAACATTGCTAAGATCCTTCCTGTGTGTATACAGTGTGCTAGATAAGGATCTCCTGTTTTACGGAACTGCCCATGGTGAGCCGTTTTGGCAAATGCAATAGCCTTCTGCACCTACCTTCACAGATTTAATATTTTAGTTGCCCGCAGTTGATTATTTTGAAAAGGAAAAAAAATAAGAGGCAACTAGAGACGGAAAACCTTGGTATCATTAAACACGGGATATCCAGTGACGTCTACTCCATCCACAATAAAAGAGCCTGCATCACATATGGATTAACTCATGATAAAAGAGATCATTCTGAACGCCAAAAATCATTGAGGCAACATCAATGACCATACAGATTCTTGAAATAACTCAATAACAACAACAACAAAAAATAGAACACCCAATATTATGTAATGAACCAAGAACTTTCTTATAATGTTCAACAGTAATATCTCCTTCAGGCAATACTAAAAACTTTCTTATAAAGCCAAGCTGCACAAAATCAACATTAACCAAACAGCTTTAGAAAGGACCTACAGATTTTTACAAAACCTTCTAACTTTAGAAATACACAATTAGAAAGAGAGAACAAAACCTTCTCTTACATTTCTCAGCAACCAAACAGCCCATCTAACTTGCTAACCAAAATACATGTAAGCAAACAATAACTTGAAGAATTTCACTGGATTTTGGTTTCCAAACATCTAGTTCTTCCACAACCATCCAGTAACAGATAGACACAGAAAACTGTTACCAAAAACAAACTCATACTATTTCCCACATCTAGCACAGCACATCTAACATGCTAGCAAAAACTAAAATCCAGAAGAATTTCACAACTAAAAAAACCAAAAACGTGGTGCTTCCACTTCCAGAATCATCATCCAGTAACAAATAGAGACAGCAAACCGTTTCCATAAATGAACTCGTACTATTTCCCATACCTATCATGTCTAGCTTGCAAGCAAAACTTCACACTAACAAACAAACCAAAATCCAGCAGAATTTCACTATTATTTGTTGCCAAAAACCTGGAGCTTCCACTTCCAGAATTATCAAACAACGAATGAAAGCTCAAAACTGTTTCTGAAAATGAACTCATACTGTTTCCCATACCAATCACATCTAACTACCTGGCAAAAATACACGTTGACAAACCAAAATCCTCAAGAATTTCACTCAAATTTGTTTTCAAAAACGCTGAGTTCCACTTCCAGAATAATCCATCGACCAGTCAAACCTAAAAATTGATTCCAAAAACAAACTCACACTATTTCCCAAAGCTGCTAGCACATCTAACTTGCTACCAAAAAATACACATATTGACAAACCAAAATCCTCAAGGACTTCACTAAATTCTGTTTCCAAAATTGTTGGAGCTTCCACTTCCAAATCATCCAGTCACCGATCGAAACTATAAATTGCTTTTAAAAGCGAACTCATACTATTTCCCACGCCTAGCAGCACATCTAACTTGTTACAAAAAAACACGTTAACAAACCAAAATCCCGAATAACATCGCCAAATTTTGTTCCTAGGAACGTGGCGCTTCCACTTCCAGAATCATCCAGTGACCAAATGAAACTAACAATTGCTTTCAAAAATGAATTCATACTATTTGCTACACCTAGTAGCGCATCTAACTTGCCAGCAAAATACATGCTAACAAGCCAAAACCCGCAAGAATTTCACTGCATTATACGTGGAGCTTCCACTTCAGAATCATCCAGTGACCAATTGAAACTAAAAATTGCTTCCAAAAACGACCTCGTACTATTTTCCACACCTAGCAGCACTAACAAACAAAATCCACAATAATTTCACTAAATTCTGTTTCCATAAACAGAAAACTTCTACTTCCAGAATCATCCGGTGCCAAATAGTAACTAAACATCTTCCAGAATCATGCTCCAGTAAGAATAGAAACAGAAAACTGTTTCCAAAAATGAACTCATACTAGTTCCCACACCTAATCGCATCTAACTTGCTAGCAAAAGTAAACGTTACCTAACCAAAATCCTCAAGAATTTCACTAAATATGTTTCCAAACACGTGGCACTTCCACTTCCAGAATCATACAGTAACCAATCGAAACTAAGAATTGCTTCCAAAAACGAACTCATGATATTTCCCACACCTAGCAGCAAATACAACTTGCTGCAACAACAAAATACCTGTTAACTACCAAAATCCTGTAGAACTTCACTAAATGTTGCTGGTTCTTCAACTTCTAGATCAATCAAGTAACGAGTAGAAACTGGAAACTGTTTCCAAACACGAACTCATGCTAATTCCCAGACCTAGCAGCGCATCTAACTTTCGCTAAAATACAACCAAAATACAGAAGATTTTCACAAAATCTTGAGTCCAGACACGTTTAGCGTCCAGAACCTTCCATACCTGGTTGCTCCTCCACCTTGGGCCACAGAAAATCAACCTTAGTGGACAAACAAGCCCCGGAGGCGATCGCCACGGCGGTGACGGCCACCTGCGTGATGGCGGATGTGACAGCGCCATGAACGGATCCAGATCCCTTCGCAGCAGCGGCGATCACGTTAGCGGAGGTATAAACAGAGCTGAGGATGTAGCAGGAGGTGGCGGAGGCGGTGGTGGAGGTCAAACTGGGGGCGATTTGGTGCAAAACGCAGCGAAATCTATGGGCAGAGAAGCTACGAGGATGGTGAATTTTGAAGAGAAACGGAGAGGATTTGTGAGCGAACATGTTGGAGCTGTGGGATTGAGAGAAGCAACATGAGGACATGGAAATGGATGTGAGAGCTTTTTTTTATTTTATATTTTGGAGAAAAATAATGGTTTTGAGGTTTTAAAAAATCTGGTTTTATTGAGAGAGAGGAGGTTGAGTTGTGTGGTTGGATGTGGAGGAATCTTTTTTTATTAATGTGATTTTGGAGGGAATAGTGGCTGTTAAATTATTAGCCGTTGATTTGGAGGAAATGGTGATATTCAAATTTTATATGCCGTTGATTTCAATTTTAAAAAATAATAATAAAATTTGCTCTCGTTGAGAGTCGAACTCAAGACCTCCCGCTTACTAAACGGGTGCTCTAACCAACTGAGCTACGAGAGCAACTTGTCCAAATACTGTTAGTTACAACTATATATCATTTATTCTATGAATCTGATCTGCAAGTTATTTTATTTTATTTTATTTTAAGGTATATGATTATGAATAAAATTGTATATAATTGAAGATATACCCTTTGTAACTCAAGATGACATTTTTTAGAAGATAATTATGCATGAATATAGTTACAACTCATTAAATTTGTCGGGAAAAAAATATACTATACTCGTTTTTTTTTAAACTCCGTAGCTGCACAAACTGAAAAGAATATAGACTATTGATTTGTTTTTCAAGTGTTTCAATTATCAAAAACTTGCATATTCTCTGCTTTTAGTTTTGTGGAACAATCATGTTCACATACAAATCTGCCATCATTTGTTTGAAGTATCTCAATAAAATAGTGCTGCAAAAACTCACTCTAGCCAAAGAATAATAGCAATGTTAGGGATCAAAATAGCTGTGTTACCTCTAATGGGTCCATATTGTGATTCATAGCCCTCAACTCAAGAGTTTCACCACATGGAGCCTCTTCGGGTTGGCCTGTACAGTTGCAGATGACGAGAAAACCATCTGTTTGCCAAAAAAATATGCAGAAAGTGAGGAAAGACTCGACAACAGATTCATTTTTCCACAAACGGGTCAGAAATACGACAACTTCACAGTTATGAAACTATCGGGAAATAACTAAATAGGCACAGTTCATATTGTACATGAAATATGCATTGCAGTAACGAAATGAGTTTTATTTGGAGAACGTAAGTGACTACGCAGATACATCCTAATGTCTGAAGAAGGTTGCAAAAATGTAGATAATGATAGAGAGATTTACCTTGGTCTCGAGCAATGTTACAATCTTCTATTCATTGCTTTTTCACAGATTGCCACACAACGAGCATTACTCATATAAAAAGTGATGCTAGAAAGATAAACACTATGTCATTACTCTTTGTGCAGAGAAAAAACCTATTTTTTGTTATCTTCATTCTTCGACAAACTAATGCAAATCTAATCGTCTAAATATAATGATTAAATCAACAAAACCAAAAAGATATCTTTCTCATTCCAATACGAATGACGGACACAGGACACTAGAAGATGTCAACAGCTATCATGAACATAATAAAGAAGCAAGCAATATAAAGCTAAAGTTCACAATTTATACTATGACAATCTCCTGGTTTACTGTGTAACTTTACGTACACAATTGGTTAAGACGACGATTAAACTTTAGTTTACAAAGCAAATAAAGTTATCGTGAAAAAATTATCACATGAAAACAAGAATCTAAAAAACTGCAATCAATGTTCCATTAATCTAACAGCATTCAATAACAAGACTTGCAACAAAATTAAGCTTACAAGTTACAACCATGATTCTTACCAAATATATCAAATGCTAAGTTGAATTGTTCTAAAAAAAAATATCAAACTTCTCTACCACAATAAGAGTACAAGTGCTGTCAACTCCATTTTCACAGCAACCAAGCATAAACACAAGTAAGAAACAGCCACAAAATACAAGGATCAAATGGTGCAAAACCAATATTAAACAAAGGAAGAGCTGCTTTCAATAAGAAGTCATAGATTGAACAAAGTTGTCAACAGAACTATAAGAAGGTTACATCGGGATTCAATGACGTGTCACATTCGAATACGAGTCAACTGACATACAGAGAGTAATTTTAAGATAAACAGATAAACAAATTGAGTTTCTTAACAAAACAAATAAAAGTAGCAAAGAAATAAAGCTTAAGTCCACACATAGATGCCTGAACACATACAGACTAAGATCAAATCTTGAAAGAAAAAAAAAACTCATGATGATAATCATAACATACAATGAGTCTATAAATCAAATAGACAAGAATACATTATTCCAGGAATGGCCGAAACCCTATAAATCAAATAGACAGAAATTTAAAGTACAACTCTATAGTAGATGCATCTGCAGCGAAACCCTTGTCAACCAT
>JAYMTF010006541.1:0-10147 GCA_036897485.1 Pelargonium nanum
CTGGTTTGTTTTTAGAGTTTGTTCTTCATGGGCAGTCTCCTTCAAGTGGTTTTCCACATCATGGTTACTTGGCTTTCGTCATCTTTGAATTTATGTTTTTCTTAGTTCGAATTAGTTGGTTAGATTCCTTTATGTTTCTTATGCTTTGTAAGCCTTTTTGGCACCTTATGGCTTAATGAGAAGTATTAGCATTTACCCTTCAAAAAAAAAATACTCAAGATAAAATGTAGGGGTAGTTACAGATGGACCCCTTATGGTAAGCTTATATTTCAGTTGGCATCTATGAATTAATTTTTCCAACTTTAGACTACCATATGCTTTGGAGAGTTCATTCTGTCAATAACACCGTCAAATATTGATAAAATGACTAAAATACCCTCAACAATCAATTTCTCTATTATTTTTAATTTGAAAGTAAAATTCAAAAAGAAAAATCAAATTAAAAAGAAAAAGAAAACTCATCTTCAACCTCTCAATCTCCCCCCTCTCTCTCTCTCACACACAATCTCCTATCTCTCTCAAAATTTCAGCTCTCAATCTCCCCTCCCCTCCTCTCTCTCACACACTTGGTTTTTATACAAACCCTTTTAGCAGATCTTGATAAAACACATTTGGTGGAAAAATCTTGAATCAAAAGCGTGAGTTGAGATCCCCATTTTTCTTGTTCTGCGTTTGGGAACTCTAAATTCACTTGCTGATCTTATCTGAGTTACCCACCAAACACTAATAAAAATATCAGTGGTTTTGTTCTTGTGGAGGATAGAATTCGGTAATGGTCCAAAAAAAAGTTTTTTAACCCAAAATACAAATGGATTTAGTGCTATTATTCATTGGGTCTTAGCTCAAACAACAAAACAAAGCCATTGGGTTTTGCAAGCTCAAAAACAATTATTTATTGTCATTAGTACCAAGAAACAATGATTTTTTCATTCAAATAAAAGGAATCAACACAAGTCGGTTTTGGTATTTGTTGATGTTGTTGGTATTCTACTTAATATTTATGAATTTTCCGGCGAGTTCGTGAAGTTTCCGGCGAGTTTATTAATTTTCCGGCGAGCTTAGGTTGAAGAAAAAGGGTAAAGTGAAAGGCATTTTGGGAATTTCAAAAAAAAAATTGGTCATGTGCCTAGCACATGACCAAATAGTGTCATTTTCCGTCAAATATAATTGACGGAATGAACTCTCCAAACCATAGGGTAGTCTAAAGTTGAAAAAATTAGTTCAAACTGAAATGTAAGCTTATCATAAAGGGTGCATCTGTAATTACACCTAAAATGTATTAGCAACTTCATCTATAATTTCAACGTTACATTAATATTCACTTAGATATTATATGTGATATATATGCTCCGACTGTTTGGAAATAATTGTTCATTTTCTCATTTTTGTGGAGACTAAGAATTAATTACTAGTTCGTCTTGTTGACTCGCGGTCAACAAAAGAGTTAGAAGTGCCTTGTTGTAAAACTCTTTTTGCTGTAGGAGTCTTGTACTTGACTTTCACACTTAAAATATTTTTTATGGGCTTTCACCTGAGAGCTTGGACTTTAATACTTTTGGGCATACATACCATAATGTAACACAGTGTTCTTATTTCGATTTTGTTTATTAAGTCTATGAAATCCTTGGTATCGCGACCAGACTATTTATGAAAAGAGCGATATTTTCTTGTGCTAATAAACATTTCTTTGTTGGTGTACATTTTCCTTGGTCAAGTCCATTTCTGTCTCTTTTGTTTTCGTTAAACAATATTGGTTTAAGTCGCTTGTTTCTCTTGAGGTCACAGCTTTGAGCTTTGATTGTTACGCTTGCTTATAAAATAAAATAAAACACTATTGATCGTGTTGTTGTGTTGAGCGGCATGGATTTGGGTTGAGTGCTCGGCTAGTCGTGATCTGATGTGCAAACTATTTAGTATTGCCAATATAGTCGTCTTCAATGTTACGTCGTGTACACATCTTGGTGTACATCAACGAATTGATCGACATATTTTTGTAGCGTTGTGACTTTTGTCTATTTCGAATAAGTGTACGTCGACTTTTTTTGGCTTGGTCATGGTGTGGAAGCGAATTATGAACTCTTATGATATCCTTCTTTAAATGGTTATGCATGAATTTAGAATATTGTAGAACTAATCTTTTGTGTTTTACCCGAGCACTAATTTAAATTCTTGACACATTTTAGTGGTTGTAGATTTTTGTTGGATTTGTGTTAGGTTTGTTTTGGATATGTGTTGGATTTGTTAGTCAAATGTTAGAGTTTGTGTCAGATTTGTGTTGGGTTTGTTTTGAATTTTTGTTGAATTTGTTAGTCAAATGTTAGGGTTTGTGTTGGATTTGTGTTGGTTGAACAAATTTTGGGTTTGTGTTGGATTTGTGTCTAGTTTGTGTTGGATTTGTGTTCGGTTTGTGTTGGTTGAACAAAAATAAGTGAAGTTTCCAGCGAATTTTGAATTTTGCAGCGAGACTTTGAAGTTTCCGGCGAACATTCATGAACCTTGTTCTTGACCAATAAAGAAGAAGAAGAGTAAAATTGTCATTTCAAATTTTTTTGAAGTCAATTATTGGGTAGCCATATGTAACTATCCTTAGAATATTTATGAGTAAGTGACGTTTTTAACTTTCTATCGGCTTGTTTAGTAATTATTCATATATTTATTTACTATTTAGTTTTAGTTCTCCTGTATAATAGTATATATATATTTGTGAGTTTTATTTATTTAAGGTAGTGATAAATCTAAACCTATAATGGTTAAATCCACACATTTTTTTCCTGTTGTGACGAAAATACCCTTAGTCAATAAATTACCTTTTTTCAGTTTTTAGTGTCTCTGAACTTTTCATCTTCCTTTCCCTTTTTCTGTTATTACTTGACTTAATGGCTTGTTGTTTCTCTGTTCATCATCAACTCACCGTCTCCTTCCATACATTAAAACTGGAAAGTCTATAAAAAAAAGTTTCATGGTTGTTAGTGACATACTCACAACTATTACTCGAAATTTCCAGTTAGGAAGAACACATGGAGAATGAAGAAGTAAGTTGATTTTTTAGTCATGGCTGTTTAGAGACTAATTTTAAGGATACTCATATTGCAGCCACTATAAGTGGATGGTGATGGTGAACGTCTTCGAGTTAGAAGAAGACTGCGAGATCTATACTTTGTTGGTTTTGCTATTGGGCAGGACAAGATGTGGTATACCTTTCTTGAGGTTAAAGAAGATGGAACAACAGATAGGGTATCCATTAGGCATGAATCTGAGTTGAGGGAATGGAAGGAGACATTTTTGCTTTACACGAGACAGTATATGAGAGCAAATTCGATGATGTCTGTCATTAGTGGGGGTGCGGCAAGTCAAGGTGGAAAAGCTGATAAGCACGGGAAAGCTAAAAGTGGGAAAGGTGATGGTGAGCAGAAAAAAGCTGTGACGCTAACTGATTTTACAATCGATCAAATGAAAGTTTATAATGTTCTGATCAAGTTGATGTAGAAATCATCTTTCACTTGAGTTGAGATAACTTTTTTGTTTTAAAAAACATGTGATTTACAAAACCAACTCTAGTTAAAGCGATGAGAATTTTTTTTAGAGAAAAAAATGTTTCAAAAAAATATTCTATGTGACAAGGGAAAGAAATTTTGATTTGGTTGGATGGTAGTTAAATTGATGATTTAAAGTGTCTACCGTCAAAGAAAAAAGTTCCAAAATAAAAAATCAAAAAATTGAAAAAAAGAAAGAAAGAAGAAAGCTAGAAGTGTAGCCTCCTTGAAATTGGAGTTTATGCAAAGTTCTTGAAAAAAAAGTTATGAAATTGTCACAACTATTTTCAATTTAGTTTGATTAATTATCATTGAATGAGAATGTGAATGAAGAAAGATTATAAAAATGAGATTCACATTCTCGAAAATTTCTTATTCAATCCTATTTTATTTTAACAAAAGTGAGAAAAAATCGGCCTATCTTTTTTTTTTTTGAAAGTGATCGGCCTATCTCGATTGCTTTATGAAAATCAACACAAGTCATATTTTTGTACTCAAATGTTTGAATTAAGGTATATACACAAAATATGCACACACAAACATTTAAGCCTCTTCTCAGGGGTGTGTTGAGTGGGATCGAACGCAAGCGCTCTTCTCACTCACGCAGCCTGTGTTACCAACTGCGCCACTACCCTTGGGTGCTACTAACTTTTTTTTAACATGTTATTAGTAAATTTAAGGACAAACCCATTTTACACGCGCCATTTTTTTGGGGTCAAATATACAAATAGAATGTTTTAATTATTAAGATTGATAACACTCCACCTCTCCACTTATCTTTTAGCAAATATACATATATACATACATACTTATTTCGTCTTTTTTTGTTGTTGTAGAATGACGGTAAAGGTGTCAACTCAAGAATTTAATATATTTGATGATGAATTTGATATTGGAGAATATATAAGGAATGATAGGGAAGTTATGCAAGAAATACTTCCCGACGATGAAGAATCCAGAAAAATCATCTTGAAACAAACTTGTGGTATCCCTCGGCAGGCTGAATTTGCAAATCAGACATATTACAACTCATTCATGGTAACACGTGACGGGGCCGAATTCGAGTTAGAAGAAGATTAAATGATATCTACGTAGTCGGATTTGCTAAAGGAGGGGACAATATGTGGTATACATTGCTTGAGTCTGAAGAAGGTGAAGAAACGAAAAATGTATCTATTAGACATCCATCTGAGGAGAAAGAATGGAATGAGACATTTCTGAGTTTCACGGGACAGTACACGGGATCAAGTTCTATGATAGCAAAGGCATACAATAGTGGGGACTCGGCGTTAACAAATATTATTATTGATCGGAACAAAGTTGACAATGCTGTGACTACACTTCTTAAGTTCAATCCAAGCATCAAAGACTCGAAAACCATTTTAAATGTGGCCAAGTCATTATCTATTATTGCAATTACATTGTCTGAGCCGATCAGATCTAAGTTCATCTTGACCAGAATCCAGAGTGGATGGAAGCTGGCAAATGGATATCAGATATGTGGAAACGGTTACGATGTTATCAAAAATTGGAAAGTTTTGTTAGAAGTTGTGATTGATAATGAAGGCAAAGAGGAAGATGAGGCCATCAAACCTGTAGATAACCTTAAAGTAAAGAAAGTCTTTAAAGACCAAGACGTGAAAACAGTTGGCCAGTTGAAAGATATAGTTGGTCTTGTAAAATTATTGAAACCAAACACTAAAAGTGAAAGTGGAAGTAACAAAATGCCTGGATCTGGACACAAAAGCACAACCATTGACAAAGGGAAAAGTTGGAGTGGAAGTCAATCCAAACAAAGGGGAAGGGTAAGAAGAAAATATGAGTTCGGTTTTCCACTAAGGTTTCGGTTCGAGTCTCCTGCCAGCGGTATATGGTAAGTTATTAAAGTTTTAAGGGAAGAGTTACCCCTGTTGTGTAGCTCAAATGATAAAAAAATAAAAAAGAGAGAGAGAGAGAATAAGAGTAGACAAGTTATTACCATGTGTTAATCATTAGCATAACTTTTCTTATATCATACAAAAAGCTTTCCGGACATTAAATATTTGACATATACATAACATAGACTTACACTATTATCTCTACTCATTTTGGATGGTTCTTCTCTAGTATCACAAAAAACAATTACAAAAGATGACAAAGAAATATCAAATCCAGATTATTGAGTTTGGTTCCGTTTAGACCAACTAATACAAAATGTCTTAATGACATCTGTTGATACTCCATTTGTATCTCAAATTGCTACCGCTGCTACATCTAAAATGGCTTAGGATTCGCTTCATATGTCCTCTGCCAACAAGTCACGAACTCGAATATTTAGCTTACAAGACATGCTTGGAAAAATTTCAAAAGACTCAAAGTCCATTGTTGACTGCCTCCACGAGATCAAGACGATTTCAAATGAACTTGACACCGTAGGATCCCCAATCTCAAAAGAGGAATTAATTGTCAAAACTTCAGCGGCCTAGGTCATGAATATCGAGAGATCTATGCAGCTATACGCCTATACGTGCCCGAGACTCTCCCATTGCATACGAAGAATTTTATGACAAGCTAACTGATAATGAATTTTCAAATCATGAGGAAATAGAAAAGAACAACACAAACAACATCACAACAGCAGTGGCTCAACGAAGCAACCCATCATCGACACTAGCCAATTGCACCAACAAAAGATGGAACACTTCACCACCATGGCTAAAACAACAAACTCAAAAAAGTCAATCTCCCTTGCATATCAATCCCTCTCAACAGTGGCGTCCATTCCAATCAAACAATCATCCATCACGTGTGCAATGTCAACTAAAAACATAAAAATTGTACCGATTATACATGTCATATCTCAAGTTCAAAACTTTATAACAACATATATATATATATATATATTTTCAAATGAAGTTTAGCTTATAAAAATTGTGCACAAGGTTCTGTCACTTGTGTTCAGTAACACAATCTCTTGGGAAAACACCACTCTATTAGAGTTGGAAGTCAGCTCCACTAGTTTCAATTGCAATGGAAATCGGTTGGTTAGCCACAGCTTTCTACAGTGCGGCCTCACTGTTATCAGGAACTTTCTAATAACCCTTAAGCTTGGCTACATGAGAAACTTCCTTCTGGATGCACGCGACGAAGTTCCATTGCTAGCTTATAAATTAGTAGGCCAACCATTCTGAGAGAAATTTGGAGACCATTTAATTGGAAAAACGTGAGGAAGGATGGTGTTTTAACCTAATTAGTTTTGTCACTCAACTTTGCTCGGGTCTTTAGTATTTATCTGGAATAAATGTCATCGTGATTTTCTTGAATAAATAGGTTATCACGATTTTTAATTTTATTGTCGATCAATGACCAAATTAGCTGTTTAACCAATTAAATCGATTTATAAATATTTGGATTTGGCATTATATTAGGATTAGACTTTTATGATTTCAAGCTAGTGTTAGACTTATGTGAATTCAGTAAATTATTCGAACTCAAGCCCATTTTTCTTATAAGCAAGCATAATAACCAAAGCTCGAACATAAGACCACAACTAAATTTAGCCCACAACTAAATTTATAGAACAAAATAGAGAATTCCAATTTATTAATTACTTCATATGGTAAAAGAAATTTTCAAATATAGAACATATAGTAAAATAAAAGAAAAATTACATGAGACATCCTTGAACTTGTAACCTCCAACATTTGACACTCTTGAACATTTTTTCACAACTTTAAACAACCTTAAACTATGCTTGAGTCATTCCGTCATTGACACTGTTAACCTAAAGGCAAAATGAACATATTACCCTTTCATTTTCATTTTTCTTCATTTTTAAAATTTAAAGATAATATGGGAAATTATAGAAGGCACTCATGAACTTGACACCTCCAACACTTGGCACACTTGAACCTTTTTTTCCGCAACTTTTTTTTTAACCATTTAAAAAAAAAAGTTGAGCTACACAACAGGGGGTAGCTCTCCCCTTTTAACCCAAACTCCACCCCACCCGATGCAATAGGATTTGAACCCACACCATTGCGCCACCCCCTAGGGGGCTTCCCCAAACTTCAGACTACCATGTAGTGTGCAAGAGTCTAACATATTAGATATCATATTCTCCATATGAATAGCACCAGAGACCACCACCTGAGCAGCAACAAGCTAGAGCTCGTGTCTCATCGGTACCTCCATCGTCGGAGCTATCTTCTCCTCCCCGAGGCCAGAGCAGCCTCAAATGATTTGGCACGATCTCGTTCTCCTACGCAGATCAGTACTCACGGGATCTGTTTACATTTTTGTAATTTGTTGTGTAGTTTGTTGATGAACTGTGGTTATAATATGGTTGATGTAATTAATTTTGTTGTGTAGTTCATGATTATTAATGAAAATTTTGAGTTTTGAATTGATTGAAATTTGTTATGAATTGGTTGATGAGTTATGATGCATTTGATGATTATAAAATCTTTATGTTCATAAATTAAAAGAATCAACACAAATGTCATTCATAAATTAAAGTAATCAACTCAAATGAAATATGATTTTTTTTTTTAATTTTCTGACGAAATTTTGAATTTTTTGGTAATACTATAAAGTTTCCGGTGAATGTATAAATTTTTCGCCTGTGACTTTTTCGGTGAATTTAGGTTAAAGAATAATAAAGTAAAGGACATTTTGATATTTTTTTTATAAAAAAATTGATATGTGTTGAGCACATGACCAAATAGTGACATACTCAAGCATAGTTCAAGGTAATCTAAAATTGCAAAAAAAATAAAAAAAAATAAAAAAAAATTCAAGGGTGCCAAATGTTGGAGGTGACAAATTCAGGAGTGCCTCCTATAATTTTCCCTAAAAAAAAACTCTGAAACTCTACAAGTTAGAACTCTGGTTGGAGGTACCGAGTTATTTGAATAGAATGGCACTTCAGCTCCAATATGTGCCAAAGATTTATTTGAATTTTCAATGTTATTATGAAACAAGTTAATAAACTTGACCAAATCTTTATGTGTTTCTATTAGACTCAGTATTAATCAACAACCTTACCGAAGGTGGAGAAGACATAGTCAATCTCATTGGTGTTTATACTCTTATTAATAGTTTTAGTAGTAGTAAATGTGCTACAGTTAGCAGGAATCTAGTTGGTTATGACCAAATGCTATGAACTTGCTAAAAATTGATATACATCATGATATTCACACAAAAAGGAAGATTGATATACATCATGATATTCACACAGAAAGAAAGAAAATGTCAAACACACAACAGTCAAATATAACAGTAACACACCATGAAACTTTCTCACAAACTACCTCATGCAGCGAGATGGATAGACGAAGGCCAACATGAAACTTTTTCACAAACTACCTTGTGCAGCGAGATGGATAAAAGAAGGCCAGGGAACAAGTATAACGTAGCAATTACACAGGTAGAAGATGTGAAAGAACATACATTGAACGCTGAGTCAGAACATAGAAACACATCATTCAAGAGAAGCTAACTACTTCAAAAGACGTAAAATTTCAGCAAAGAAAACTCAAGAGCATGACAAAAAGCTCCCAAACAAATGGAGTGTTGGCTATAGGTTAGTTAGAAACCATTAAGTTGGCTACAAAACAACACATATGAGTATATTGGAAAAGTGTAACCCAAACATAATCATCCTTTAATATTTACAAGAATTGAAAAGCGAAATTTCATTTCGAGACAAAGATAGTATTATAAGTCATAACAAAGAAAGAGCAACTAGAATATGAAAAATCATAACTAGTAAACAACACACCATGAATTTCAATTCATATTTATAATTTCAGATATGCCCATAAACATCCAAAATTCCAAATTTATTAACAAACAAGAGTGCTCTTTTAAGTATCTAGCACCAGCAGCTCATGATCTCAAAACTTCACAAAATGAAGAAATTGAGTTAAAATAAAAGGGGTTACCTTGAAATCAATGAGGTATTATGAGTCTAGATATATTCTTCCAAAGGAAGCGCGGGTATGATGGGAATAAACTTGATGGAGACCGAAAATAGACCATTCTCAACATGTTTGGTATGTTTTAGACTTCGGTTGGCTATGAATTGGGTACACTCCAAGGGCTTAATATAAAAAGGAACTGTGCCTTTTGCAATGACATTCTTAGTGGAGGGGCAGAGGAATGTATAATCAATTAATAAGGCTCCATCTCCTATGGGAACTACTACAAACTTACGATCAAGATCAATAGGAGATCCGATTTCCACAGACTCAGCCTTATTATTTCTCCTGAAATAAAATAATCTTAGTGACGTTTTCGTCTCCATGAGTTGACGAGCTTCAATTAATCCATAGATAAGAATGCTGCCTTTGCCTATTTTGTTTGCTTCGGCGGCGACAGTGTCTTGGTAGATGTCCTCATTGCTGCACTTGTGTTTTTTGTTGGCTCTAACGGCGGTGTCTTCGTAGATGTCCCTGTTGATCCTGAATTCAACCTCAGCCAATATAGCACGAGTTAAGATGGAATAACTCAGGGTAAACATAAATCCGGACTCACTCTTCAGCTTTAAAACCATCCTTTTGCCGGCATTACAATCATTGAAATCCCCGAATTCACATTCTATCTTGGCTATTAGAGTATCTTGATCAACGGTT